>JBBPST010000003.1:0-186437 GCA_038093715.1 Austroboletus cf. mucosus | reverse complement strand
ATGTAAAACTTTGACCGTATCATTACCAAAGATCATAAAGCGTGAATGCTCCTACCTTGCTCATAATATCCCCATACTCCGTTGAGGAAAGCCTTCCGTCTTTTTCGACGTACGCAATCAACTGGGTATCGCGTAGAGTGAATATACTCTGCAGGACAATATCATCAACTTTCTCTTCCCAAGTCTGGTTTTCGTTTTTGCCAACTTCGTAGTGGTTTGGGTTTTTTTGGATACGTCGAAATAGAAAAGAGTGCCGCAACCAGTCCTTTGCGTTCTCAACTGTTGATATAGTTCCCAGCCCGATTTCCGAGTTCAAGTGTTCCGGGAGGTTTTGATGAAGGCTACTCTCCAGAATGGTGGTTCCCTGTGCAAGTGTACGATACTTATGTTCCAGCTCTGGTTCACATAGAATTATCGCAATTCCTTCGTCATCTAGGATGCTTGATTACATAGTTATCATAGGTAGGCATGAAATATACGTACCAAATTGAGGTCGCCCCTAAAATAATGTGATCTCGAGTTCAAACATGATATAGATTAGTAAACGTACTGCTCGACCCATCATCTGCATGATATCAAGATCCGAATATTCTCTCATCTCTCCATTTTGATACAGTTTCACGCCCTTGATGACAACCATTTGGGCGGCTAGACAACAGTGAGGCGTCATTAATGTAAATAGAGAGAAGGAACTCACGTAGATTAACGCCAACCGCAAGGGTCTATAGGACAGTGAGAGAAGTAGATGAAAAAATATGAGAATTCTATACGGATGTCGCAACCAATACGCGCAAAGCTTTCCGCAGAAATAGTTCTTCCACTGCTCTCCTATCATCCATATTCAAACCGGCGTTGTGAACTGCAATTCCCATGGATACTAGGGCTATTATGTACTCGTCATATTTCGTCACATATGATCACATTGTAGGTACATTCACGCACCAGCCAAGTCTTTATCATGAAACTTCTGATCGATACTGATTTAAGATGAACAATGCACAATGCAGATTAAATGAGTGGTATACCGTGTAGGAGGTAGCCACGGTATTTTCTTTTTCTTTTTCATGGCTTCTTCATAATCCTTTGCTAACTGTTTGGCTGCATCGAGTGTACCTTCACCGGACTCGTAAGCTCGAGTTATACAAGAGGTCTCGACTGACATACCTTTCCTGGTGGGGCAAAATATTAGGATCGGCTTGTTGGTCGAGTGCTGCTGTATTACTGGGAATAGGCGCGAGTCTAGAGTACGGGCATATGCAAAGTCATTCTGTTTTTTCGGTTTTGCCACTCCGTAGACGAATTTGGCAAGTTTGCAAGGCCGGAATTCTTCACCGAACTGCAAGTACTTATCAGAAAATTTTCGGCGCACCATGATATGAATCAACCTGAAATATTCTGGCGGGCTGATTACTGTCGTCACTGTTTCCAATCCAACAGGCAACATCATCCACATTTGGAACAGTGGCAGAAACAAGAAGAAATCGCGTTCCAGATCCGCGTGCTTTCATACGGGAGATTATAACTTCCAGAGTACTTCCTCGCGACTCATTCAGAATGTGAACCTTTACACAACATGAATAATTCATATACATTCTTAGACGTAATTGACTCACTTCGTCTACGAGGAATAACTTGATCTGCGATAGTATCCTGGAATGATCAGCCCTAGCCAATCGTCAATCGGATTTGCAATCTGTGTCCAAACACTGAGGGAGCGCACCAATTTCGTGTCAAACTGTCCCACTTCTCAGCCTAGAACAACGGTCGATCGATAGTGAGAAACAAAAGTGGTAATGCTCTCACAGTTGTCACACTGTAGAAGGAGATCGTGTCAAAAATTCTATTCAACAAAAATCACTGACACGCACATTATATGCGAATTTTTTGCATCGCCCCAGACACCTCTTCCTGATAGAACAGTGTCGCCAGTCAGTTCACAACCTGGAGATAAAGGTCGATTGCTAATATAGGTACTAATTGCAAAGTGCCTACACTTAATACCGAGCCCTCCGAATTTCGCGGTCCATTCGTTGTGTTTCTCGGTGCACAACGCCTGTGGATTTTCGATGAGCGTACAATAAAGAAAGCGGAATTCTGACCTTTGTCGGCGCAACATAAACACATTTGGCAGATTGTGCATCGTCCGCTGTTTGCGTCAGCATTCGAATCATGCTCAGCTCGAAAAGAACAGTCTTTCCGCTTCCAGTAGGTGCTAACTGGGATCAGTGGACCATGCACGGTACATAGATCATGGAACCAACCACTGATAACCTTGTAACATTTCAGTAATGAAATTGTCCAATGACATATAAAATTACCATATTTTCCTCCGAATACAAGATCTAGAAAAACAGTGACTCTCAAATTCGCGCATATAAACAAAGAAATTCAAACCCGGTCAAAACATGCTGACTGAATTGCGTTGAATACCCCGAATTTGAACACCCCCCGGTACCTATCGGCTGTGGTGGATACGTAACGAGAAATAAAGAGTAGGCCTTTGTTAACATACACAGCTCAGAAACAGGGCGCAATCTCCACCCAGGTTCGTTTCGTATAGTTATTTCACTACTCCCGGCGGCGTGGTGTTGGATATACCGTTCATCTGGGTTGATTTGGCGGGGTATCCGGGAGCAAGTATCGAAGTTCATCGGGCGATACAACCCTGATATCTCCGAACGACTCAAACGCATATTATTGCCCGAATGGTCTTAGGATACAAAATCCAGAAGCACGAAACTCAGGTGGAAGTGGAACAAACACTCACCATGTACCTCATTCGATTGGGCATGACGAATGGAACTGCCGATATTGCGATCATGTCCAGCAATGTAAAGTTTCCCAGATGGTGAAGGAGAGGGAGAGTGACTCTCTCCTTGAAACTCCGGTGCAGACAGAAAAGGGTCTGACGTAGCATACGTCGAAAAGAAAGGCTAACGGGGCGCATATACTCACCAGTGCTGGTTCCAAACGAGTCGGTGCCAAATTCGCGGTTGATGTGTAAAGCATCTGAGAGACGCTCCGTTAGGCGCCCATTTTCAGGTTTCCTGAAGTAATTGTTCTGCATTTGACCAAATACCCAGGTGTTGCGATGCACGATGGCCGATTGAGAGCCAATGCCCTCGGGAACACTAGCGTGACAGTGTCACAGAAACGTATCACGTGATTACACCCTGATTTAATCGCGAAGCGGCAGCGAATCTTTGTTCCAGTCACAAGTGCTTGGCGGTCAACCAAGGGCTCAAGATCTTTACCGTCACGCCCGCATATATCCGCTACCCGTAGAGATGGCAGATCGAGCAGCTAACAACAAGCTAGAGGAGTACATCGAGAAGTACGTTCTCCCGATTCTTCCGAGACCATGGGTTAATAACACCCGTAGAATACATTATTCCGACAGATACTCAGACGATCATTATGAATACCGCCATGTCATCTTACCAAAGCCTCTTTTGAAGTTGATACCAAAGGAGTTCTTTGATGAAAAGGAAGGTACACTGCGGCTTCTCACAGAAGCAGAGTGGAGGGGTATTGGTATCACTCAAAGTCTAGGGTGGCAACACTACGAAGTTCACGGTTCGTCACGTCATGATCTCATCATTCGTGTGAAGATTTCATTTCGCATCACAGCACCAGAACCCCATGTCCTCCTTTTCCGCCGCCCCAAAAACTATGTGCCCCCTGCACAACCCCAACCTGTCGTTACCAAGGCCAACTCCAGAAAAAAATAACACCGTCGCATTCAGCATCCACCCCGTAACGTAGTCATCGCATGTTCCGCTGTTTTGTTGTTGTCCACTGTACTCATTCCTTGTCTCATCCTCCTTCGAACCAATAATTCCCCTCCATCAATTAGGTGTATTAAGTGTGTTGTTAAACGACATCGATGTAGTTACCTTCTTCACGGTAGGGAGTAAAATTGTGATTGTGATTAACCTCTTACAATTCAATTAGACGGGGCTTTGGCACCGGATAGCGACTCCGTATTGAACATTGAACTTGGACGTAGAACATTGCTCGCAAGCCTTGGTGATGCAAAGTCCGCGCATGATCATTCATAGTATGATTGGAACACTATCGCTTGCTGCCGACCTTACGTGACTTCGTAACAACTGAAGAACGGATGTATTAATCATAAATCTGAACCCGAAGTCGAATACAGGTTAAGCAGAAAGCAGGATTTTCTACGGAAAGGTGTCAACTAGGGGATGGTGAATTTTCATTTTCACCACCCTGCTGCAAAGTAAGTACTCCTATATCGTTGCTTTTGGCATCGTTCCAGTGGGATGGGGCACTCTCCAGTGCTTCCAGGCACACAACTATGATACATGCAGCAGGTGTAGCGTTGCCTGCAATCTGGCAGAGGCTAGACTCCAAGTGTTGTCACCAGCGAGGATAAGCATTGACGCAGCTCTTCTGTCCACCCTCCGCTAACCATCGACAATTCGCTCCTAGATCTCAAAACGACATTGATGCTCTGATCTTTGCGAAGAAGATGCCATCTGCATCCATTTTCTACCAGACAAGGCACTGTCAGCGTTCGTTGCAGGAACTTGGTTTACGTCGGGTTGACTTAGTAGGTGTTTTATAGTTCATTAGATGTTGTGATTTGTACATACCACGAACAGGAACAGAGCGTCATATCGGCGTTATGGACTGAGAAGATCTCTGAAGCTTTTTTTCAGCTTTTGTGCTCCTTGGTTCCCGAGGGTCAGGTATATTCCAATCCCTCGTTCTACTAATCCTCCGTGGTTTTAAAGGTCTTCCCTTCAATGTAGATCGACGCGCCCATCCTAATTACACAGCACTTCCAAGTTTCGCAGCGGTCGAACTCGACCTACTAATCTGCACACCCAAATCAGGTGGTAGTGAAAAATGACATAAGACGAAAAATATTATAGGAGCGACGTTTGCATGACAATTGAAGGGAGGAAAAAAATGACAAGCACCACGTAAGTCTCAATACGCCGACTCGAAGAACTGAATCTTATGTGTATGTGCAGATCAAGTACAAACATCCGTTGAAAATAATTATAATATCGACAAGCATTCTGTTCTTTCCCCTGGTGCCATCAAAACCCTACTGGTCGACTAGCCACAAATTTGCCTCCTTCACTTCGTCCACCCACTCCCTGACAACCCCATCCTCGAATACGTTGCCATCATAAAATGCATACAACTTCAGCTTCCCACCTCAAGCCAATGCGCTGGGGTTTATCACGATCGCCGGGCCCGGAGTAACGTCCGTCTTCAATGCAAGCGACGTAGGGAACGGGGGAATAACATGACCATAACCGGCCCTGGAAGGGTGAAGAGTAGAGGCATAAGGCAAGAGCTGGTGCATATCCGGTAAGAGGTACTCCAGTGGAGATATCAGGTTCACCTATTAATGATGAGAATCGTTCGTTTGTGACCATAAAGGAAATATCAAACACACATTACCAAGGCCAGACACGAGGAAAATCGTTACGGGTTTATTCGTGACAGCCAGTGGTTCACCTGCACCTGTCTGCGCTCCTCGTCCATGGAACAGAAAACAGCTGATTCTTGAGCTTTAGTAGGGCTAGCGCATTTCTGATTTCGAAACACATGAAATACGCCACTGCTGACGAACATCAGTAAATTTGCGAACTTCTTTAAACAGCTCAGCTAACCTCTTTTAACCACGTCACCGTCTGCTTGGCTCGCTTAGTAACTTATTATACTATCTTGTCTACGTTCAATTCCCTACACAACCCCTAGTGGTGAGTGCAAGGCTTTATCCTAGGGCGCATAGGTAGTGTGTCATGTGACTTGTGCAAACAGTTCGAAAAACTGACAAGAAGTAAGGTAGCCGATTGGCCAGCGGTCACGTGATCCTCGGGTCGCCTCGGATTCCCTTTTTCGTCCTCGCGCCTGCGAGACCGGGCAGCGGCCGTTGGAGCGTGCTGGAAAGACGTCGAAAAAAATTATTGGATACACTTGTAGTACATCCAGTGAGATTTTCATTTTTCGTCCCCGTGCTCGCCGTCCCTCGCGCGCCTTGCTTACGCAATCCTCCCGCCTATGTGGTGCGCGGAAGTTGCTCCAGCGTCCATTTGATCACGACTCAGGCGCAGGAAAATTATGAAAAAATAGCAGTTACATTACTAACACGTCATAGTATCGACGGTGAAAAACGAGCGGCATATTGATACATATATTTAAATAGCCCGACTTCCCATTCCGTACGTCCGAATTGATGGCAGCTCCCTGGGCCATGGCGTAATATCTGCACAATTAATTACATCGCGATTTAGTGTTTCCTCGACGCGGCTGCCGCTGGCACAACGACGACGCAACGACGAGGGCTCAATGCTCAGCTCAGGTAAACACAATGACAGACCCTAATGGGCTCAAAGTATACTATACTGGAATTCGAGGGCCTACGGAGACGACGAGAGAATGGGTGCTCACCGGCACCTCTCCCATCCTTACTAGCGCTGGCAATTTACTCCGCGTGGACAGCGAGGGCGTGAGAAAATGCAACAGCGCACCTACAAGCGCTGACCTTCTCATTCTGACTTTGCCAGGTTGCTAATGACGCGACGGCGCCTCATCCTCCCACCCAGCGTTGCGTCTCACTCATCTCGTCGAGTCTCAGCACTCAAGCCCCTGGCCCCTGGCCCCTCCAACCACTTCTACGACAATGACGAGGGCACACGCAGCACAATAGCGTGCCGGTATCACGACGACGATGATAACGAAAGGAGGATGCTCCAGGCTGCACCGAAATGACAGTGACGACGAGGGTACAACCAAGACTGAAAAGTAGAAGTATGGGCGTCGCAGACATTGCAGGTCGACGAGCTCGACGCCAAGCTCTAATTGGCGAGAATACTACCAGTAGTTATGTTATTTGGCATAAAACTGCGTTGACCCCAAGATCACGATGGCTCAAAATACCGCGATGGGACCCTAAAACTGCGATGGAATTAATTATGCAGACATTACGCCAAAGCCAACTAATAATGTCTTGCCGTAATACCAACGAATGAAGAAATACAATACTATCGCCCTTCGAGCATGACCTGGGCTAACGCTTTTGTCGAAAATCTCATCAAAGTTTTGAGGGGAAGAGTACGTTATTCTCTGGGTACACCGAAGATATGTGGTATAGATACAGATTAATTGTTACTGACTCTACGACCATCCCGTTGAAATATAGCCAGTTACCCTACAGCCAGTAAACAAATTAACATGCGGGAGATCGCGAAAAGCACATGGAACTTGCCCAAATAACCAAGCAAGGTTAAAGATTCGGTGTTGGCAAATCATTCCACTCGACAAGGGGCCTGGGTGGGTCCGAGATCTGCAGTGTCGTTCTGAAGGCCTTGAGATCTTCAATGTGCGTTACACCGTCCGGTAACTTATCGGGGCCTTCGCCTGGTACAGGATACTGCTCGATCAACGTAGGAACCTCCTCAATCAGAGCTTGAATATCTGCATCGGGTATTCCTTCGTTTGTCAAGGCATCCCGCCATATATTGATGAAATCCGTCACAGTAGGTGTCGTTTGATCAAATTCCTCCTTGGCAGTTGCGACGTCAACAATAATGTTGGCTTTCTGAACAAGACTTTCAAAGGCTTTCATCGCTTCATCGCTGACTCGAGCAATGCGCGGCTTCTGTGATTGCAGATGGATCGAAAGTTTCGAACGCTTCTTTGCTTGAGGATGAACGCGCTCTCGGAACAAATCTAGAACTTCCTGCTTCTCTACTCCATCAAGTAAACTGGCATCGTCGCCATCTGTGAACCAAAGGTTAAGGAAGATCGTGCGAGCGTAGAGGACATGCGTGCTCATGCTTACTTCTCAAGAAATCGAGATAACCCGAACCTATCTGTGACCAGTATCGTGATGATTCTTCAACCAAGTTCTTCGCAGGTTCTCTCCATTTTTGTTGTAAACCATTTTTGAAGTCTTGGAATTCCCCAGTGCCCATCTCCCGAATTATTTGATCCATACTATCTAAGAAGGCGTCTACGCGTTCTTCGAGGTAACCAGCTCTGCGCTCGCTCTGCACTACAATGCGAAGACCGAATTGCGAGTCCCCAATAAGATTCCATCGCGAACACGAAGCGACGTATCCTAATTGTTCCTTGGTTCGAAGAATATTAAATGCAGGCTCTGACATCATTTGCACGAGAAGTGAGCCGACCACTCGTCGCCGTGGATCCGTAAGTTGACCAAGGTGGAGGTAGTATGATAGCGACGAGTTTGGTTCATTTGGATTCGGTACCGGCGCAGTCCAAGCGTAATTACATTCTACTTTGGCGTCAGAACACATCTGTGAAGGAAAGCAGAAATCATACCTTCGGGAAGGATACGGGAACGATCCACGGGTACTGATGACAATGGTTTTGAATGCAGGATGCGCTCGACATCCTTTGACAACGTCATGGCTTGCTAGATGAAATGTTCATCGATTGACATATACGATATCATGTGACGTGCACATACATCCTTATAAAGGTTGCCCAACACGAGCATTCGAATGGTAACGTTCGCGAGAAGCCGGCGAATGTGGGATTTCACTTCCTCCGCAGTGATACCTGAAATTTCACAAAACTCCCTTTGCTGAACGTTGTCTCAAAATGGAACGAGCTCACAAGAAAGTTCTTGTAAC
The DNA here is from genome assembly GCA_038093715.1 of Austroboletus cf. mucosus. Classification (NCBI taxonomy): domain Eukaryota; kingdom Fungi; phylum Basidiomycota; class Agaricomycetes; order Boletales; family Boletaceae; genus Austroboletus; species Austroboletus cf. mucosus. Next base: position 177,792 of record JBBPST010000003.1, on the reverse strand, counting down.
TGTTCCTCGACGGTCCATGTGCCGTGCGTAATAGCGTAGCGTGCGTAGTAATCTGAAAGCCGGTATGTTTGAGACATGAAAAAACTTTCCCATTGACGCTTGAGCTAACTCTTTATATTAACTCCGTGAACATCGCAATGAGGGACTGTTACATTACCTTCTCTTTCATGATTTCCAGGCGTTCTTGGCGTACTTGCAGGTTCCTGACTGCTTCCACGATGCGTTGGGCAAGATCAGGCAATTTGTCATTGTATCCTTTGAGAGATATCGTAACGCCCAGATTGTGTGCACCCAGGCTGTACACGAGACCAGCTAAATCTGCGGCATACGTATATTCTGTAAGCGAGTCATTGACGAGTTCTGAGAAAAGGCTGCACGTGGCTTAGGTACACATCACGAGAAGATCAGACCGCATCTCACCGGGTCGCAACGCTAGCACGTGGGGTATCACTTGCAACAGGACTAAAATAAGGTGGTCAATGGCTACCCAAAATCGCCTGAAATAAATCGAAATTACCTGCGAATTTCAATAACCACACTTGCCTTCGGAAGCCAGAACTGGTCGTCTTTCTTGTGCCAAACTTGTGATATCTCTGTTTCGTGTATGAGGTGGGGTCGCTGTTGAGGCTTTTGATGTGATGTCAGCGGGAAGCATTGCACATTGAGAGCATCGTACTTCGGAAACCTCGCGCTTCTCAACGTTCAGATTGGCGGGTATAAATTCATTTCTATTGGGAAGACACAGTTCTTCAATATCGTTAGGGCCTTGTGCCTACCGTAAAAAGATTAACCAAATCGTTATCACTGTAGCACTCGAACACCTACCTGAGTGAAAAATTTACTGTCCCATCGCTCGACAGTGTGGCCTGTACCATACCACTTCTCTGCCTGCCACGGTAGTTCTCCAGAAACACGTTCGTGTTCTTCTTTCTTCGCCATCAAGACGACCCGACTGGTGTCTATCTGGATACCTTTGAGAGCATCCCGCACCTGCTGTAAACCGGACTTGTCCTCCCATTCTGAGATAAGCACGGGAGCAGAGAGAGTTTTCTCGCCAGGGACTGGCCACGACATCTTTTCGGAAATAGAAACTGCGTATGTTTCCGCCGAACGCTTTTCAGCAAACTCAAATTGGGTTCTCGATATCGTCGCCACTTCAGACTGGTACCAAGGGGCAATCTCAGAAGATCGCAAAAGTGAGAGATATTTGAACGTGGCAAGGACAACAGAGCGGTGATTGTCTGCAGGATGAAAATTTAACATCACATGTATAGAAAAAAGAACAATGACATACCGAAACCATCTCTGGTCAAATACATGGTTACTTTGAACATTGCGAAACCACGACCGAGAGCCTGAGGGGCTGAATTTAAGGATGTAATCCACCCTTTACCTTTAAGATAGGAATGTAAAGAACATGGGCCCTCGTGTCCCAGAAAATGGGATAGGAAATACCCAGGTTTATACTGCCAGAGTGGGGGCTGCCAGGCCAGAGGGAAGGACAACTCGACTGCATGGAAGGGCATGATCGTTTGGACACGAACAAGGGTCTAAAAATAGTGGGTTTCATCCAAAATCAAGTATCATATTCAAGGAACTCACACCCATCTCGTTTGGGCCAAATGGGTGATCATTGATCATTGGAAGTGAGTCTTGGCACTGGTTTAGGATTGGCGAAAAGTTGCGAGAAACCATGTCGGATAATTCGTCCAATGATTCTGTGAAACATGATCAGAGTTGAAGAGCGGAGAAGACACAATTTGATTTTGACATGCCTCTACCGATCACGCAGACTTTCATCCGGTTTGCGCAGTATTCCCTACTCCACCACTCGACCAATCTACGACGAGTTTCACGACCCACCATTCCACCGTCCGGCTCAACTTCACTCGAGGTGGAGTTGGAGGACGGAGTTGGAGAAGGCACCCTCGAGGAGACCTGGGAAGGTACGGTAGTATCCGCATCGATATGTTCTTTCGCGTCGCTGTTAACGAGTAGTTTTCCTTTGGCTTTGGCCTCCCTTCCGGCTGCAGTTAGTGTTTCGCGGTTTCCTGTTCCAAATTTGCTCCAAGGGTGACCGTGTTTGGTTAGAGATTTGTTGAGCTGGAAGATGCGCCAAGGGTCAGCCTGGTGGTTTTTCTTGTGTTCAGAATCGACGGCGCTGAGTTCCCTAGTAGTACAGGATGGTGAAAAGAGGGGACTGTGGAAAAAGCCTGCGAATCTTTCGATTGCACCCAGAAGGGCAGGGGGGGACACGTGGAAGTGATAGTTGGTATTTGATGATGAAGTATAGGCGTTTGAACCGCCGTTATTCTTGGATAGATACTGGATGCGAAGTACTCAGCACACAATGGTAGCGTACATTGGAAAGCGACATGCCTCGGAATACTCGTTTTCCTTGGGAAACTGCTGGGTACCCTAAGCTAAGATAAGAAAAGGCAAGTCATGAATACGAATGGGTTTGCATACCATGAAAAGCAAGTGCTCGCAGAAGTGGGCCAACCCGGGGATGTCGTTCTGAAGGAAGTTGGGTTACTACAGAAGACGGCACTGACAGTATACTGACGGGATCGGAGAGATGGCCGACTGCGACATCAAGACTGGCTGCAGCATTATCCGTATTTGGGTCCTGGATCAACATGGCGACGAGACCGTTGTTAAGCCGTATGAGTCTATAAAGCCTTTGATCAAGATGAGATTTCTCTACGGGCTTTGTGAAGATAGAATAAGGAGGGACCGAGTCGTTCTTGGGGACGGACGACCAGTGTGAAGACTCCATGGTGAGCTTGCGGTGGATGAGACGGGGGAGCACGGAAGGAAGCCTCAGAACTGGCATGGTATGTATATGGCGTGCAAATGGCGAGTACCCACCCAGTCATTTCCCAGTCACGTGCCACTGTTGACGTAGCACCGGTAGCACAAACAGTAGTCAACTAGTTGCCGCTTTGGAGCTAATCGCGGTTTGTGCTTCCCCTCAACGCGACGCGCTCGCCATGATACATACACCCCCACAGTCGCGTCACAAACGCGCCCCGAGCCCTCCCCTCTCTGTCGCTGGCTCGTCCCAGTTCACCACAACCCCACAGCCAAAACTGAACATCGTGTCTCGCCTCGCCCTCGAGGGAAAGGCAAAACAAGGCAGCGATGGTGCCACTATTAGGATGTATCTCAAGGCATGGCCCTCCAGTCTGATCAGTGCCGCATCCCCTCATACCCCCATAGCTCTCAGTCCAGATGGACACTGTTTCTCCAGGATCGACCATCCCGCTATTTCCAGGTGCGCCCTCTTGTGTCTCCTCCCAATGCTTTCTGACCATTCGTTCCAGAGGAAAGCTTGAAGCTGCTCTCGGCTCAGGTACACCCTCTCGACGTTCACTCCGCCCCCTACGCCCTTCCCTCCGCTTCCTCTCCCCTCCTTAACAACGCGCTCCGCGCTCTTCACCTATCCTCGCCCTCTCTAAAGTCGTATCTCTCTGTATTCGGTGTATCAACCCCCGCCTCGTCTGTAATGCACTCTAGCCGCACCTCTTCCTCATCTTCATCCTCTACCACGCCAAACATGCCTCCACTTGATGAAAAGTATACCGGACATATTATAGTCAGCGGTTACAACATTTCCTTTATTCTCCCCAAGGAGTTCCCTCCTCGCTTCAATGGCACGGATAGTGCAATGCGCGCCTCGGCTTTCTCTACGAGACGACCTTCCATCAGCGAACGGAATAATATGCATTTCATGGTTGCTATAGAGCTGTGGATCCCATTCACCTCACGTCCTCCCAAGGCGCCTTTTCTGGTAGGTATTCGTCATTCCTTGCGTTGTCCGATTTCATGGTTCGTTAGATCGCTGTCCCTGTTCCCCGATGCCTGTCCAATAGTGTCAAATTGCGCATATACCCACCAACTACCGTATCCACATCCTCATCTATGGCTTCGCTTTCCTCCGCGGACGAAGACCTTGGGGCCTGGGAATTAGCTTCCGAACCCCATGTTTCACGTACTACTTCTCGTTCGGGATCATCTGCTGACATGGCGGATGACGAGTCCTCTGACTCTTCAGCATACACGGATGGACCCTCTGGGGGTATTCTTGTACAGGGAACATTCCCATCCACTGATCGTTTGCGCATACGCTGGGCGCAACCTACCAAAAACATTGCCAATAGCGATGGTCGGCGACGCGTCGGGGTGAAAGAGGTCAAAGGGGAAATGACCACTGTAGTCTTGGGCAAGGCTCAGGACCCCTCTGGTGATCGTGAGGGCATCCTGATGCGCTTGGAATATAAAGGAACTTGCAAGGGCATCTGGTTCCCGGGTGTAGCCACCATGCTGGGTATAGACGTTGGACTCGAGTCTAAAAGTGCAGATGTTGTCTGGGTGCCTGGAGAGGATGCAACGTGGACTGTCAGTGGTGGCACTGGTTACACCGGTTTCGATGCTGGCCCCTCTACCCCCGTGCTATCCAGACGACCCTCACTCGAGTTCCCCACTGGCATGACCACTAGTAGCATGCTGTATGCTCCTCCAATGACTAACCGACATGATTCTTCCTCTTCGACGTCTTCTTTACTGCGCGCCCCCCTCCCTAATGATCATCTTCCCGAATACTCGTTTGAAGGATCCCCAACTTCCTTGACACCCTCTGTTACACTATCTTCCGTCAGTTCCTCACCCCTGATATCTGAGGGGCGTAGCCGTGCCTCTTCGGATGCTGTTCTTCCAGGTGCATCCCCGGCAATTCCTATCACCATTCATATCAACATAAATGACATTATCCCGCCCTCAAAGAATGTCTTCATCTTCTCCGTTACAGGCACTGTCTTAATTCTTCCGCGGTATCGACCGCATACCGCGAACAAGGATACCGATTTGGAAATCAATCCCGTCATCCTACCACGCTTTTGCGTTCTCGCTGCTGATTCGGAAACAGTATCCACAATCATCAGAAACGACTGCGAAGGTGGCACCGTGGAGGTCTACTACATCTCCGGAGATCTACGAAACGCCCAAACGAGGAAAACGGTCTTACAGCGCAACGCGATAAACCGATGCGGCAATGATGGTGCACGAATAGCACTTCGTCCTATTTCGCGCACGGCTATATTTCAGCGGAGCGGAGAACAAACTACAGATGACTCGCGGTTCTCCCCTCGGTACAGTCCCCTAAACGGAGGCAAAGCTGCCAGCAGCCCTCTGCCAGCAGCTCCCATTCATAGTGGGTTGATAAGACGGAAACGCGATGGGCCGTTAATGATTTCATCTGTCAACGTAATCGTGACCCCATTGCTTCCCAGCGGAGCTGGCTACCGAGGTGCCCACGCCGTCCATGTGTGTATGCACGCCCCATCCGACACAGATGCAGATTGGCTTGAATTTGGCCTTGCACAAGTAATGCCATTACCATCCGAAGGACAGCAATATAAAGTTGACATTGTCAACGTGAATATTGACGGCATTCCCGTGCGCTTCGAGGCCAGCTCGTTCGAAGAACAAAGCAAGCGGTCTATGATTGACCTTGTACCGTCTAATGAGGAAAATTGTCGAAATCACTGGATCATGTGGGTTAAGGTATTTAGCGGTGACCAAGGGGGCTTGGTTACAGTGGATTACCTTGTCAACCTGATTGGGCATATCAAAAACTTGAAGAATGCCAAAGGCAGGACAAACTTCGATATATTGATTCCAACCTTTGCGCTCCCGGTCGGTCGGCTGGAAGTGAGGCTGGAGACACACTTAGGTATGCCATTCTATCTTACCTTCAAGTCAGCCCCATTAAATGTGACGTAGAAAAAGTGACATCGCGGTCAAACCTCGCACATCAACAAAAGTCCCAAGAGGGCTACAGGCTCATGCATTACTCGTTGGACCACTTTTTTACCCCCACACTATCTCTAGCTATTGAGCGGTACAATTCCCGTATTCATGTGGGATGGCTCAGGCAGTTTTTCCTTTTCATCCTATGGATGTTTCCCACCGTTCTTGTGTCCATACTTGTGATCAATCTCAGCGCCGAGTTCAGGCATCTGCGGGTATCTCTGGATGAATTTTACGCTGTTCACAGTGTCGATCACCGCAATGCCCCTTCCCCTCCGATCGAAACAATATTCATCACGACTACCATCCTTCCACTATCGCCGAGCGCAACCATAGATGTTGATAGCTTCAACAGTCACATCACCGCTTCAACCACGCTAGGCGTGTCAATCATAACAACATCCGATGATCCGCCACCTCCCTCTTCGAGTTCATACACCCCTGATTCATCCCAGGTTACAACCACACTCTCGTCGATGTCCACACCATCAGCTTTCCCGCGCCACGACGAAAATTCTCTTGTTCTGGTAATCCCTGCTTTACCATTTGACTGGTCAAAGCTCCGAGCAGACTTCCCCCCAGCTGCCCGAAAAACGGTGGACAAGGTTTTGGAAGGTTTGGGTGTCGTCTGGCAGATGTTTAGGAAAGCATACCACTACCCACTAGATCCCCCCTAGTAACTATTGAGAATTCAGTAGTGTGTATAAAATTTGTGGAAAAGCCCGATGATGACGATAGCTTCCTCTGCGCTACATCCATCGCCCACTTAGACCCATCCTTTCCCATCAATGCGATAACGATAGAACAGAGGGTCGTGTAGGACAGGTGGCGTCATTTGTCCGGTGCTCCCACCGGCAGCTACTACGATGACGACGAGACCGGTACGTGACTTGGCCCCTACCCGTGTTGCTCAACCACCTCAACGATCAACACATGGGTGATTGCAACGCGATGGTGTACCCACCGCCTCAACTCCTCACCAATTCTCGGTCTCGCGCGCCATCGTCTCCCGTTGACCCTGTGTCTCCACACATGGCCACCGCCCTGTGCCAGGCGAGTACATATGTACCGCTCTGCTGATACTTAAAGCCCGTTTTCATGATGAAACCTGTATTGCCCATAAGCTCTACAGGCGATCGACCAGCAGACCACGCCGACGATGACCATGAAAGCGGGCAATCCAACAATGCGCGAACGGTGCGTGCCTGTCAGGTCGCGGCCTGCAACTGGGCGATGGCTGGTTACCAACAAGCATGGACCCATTTTCGATTCATTACCTAGTTTAATTTGTATGAGCCTCTTGTGATAAACAGAGCAGATCAAATTATTTCATGCAGTGCAGCGACGGTAGCATCGGTATTTGACCATTCGTAGGTACGCTTATGTCCTGTACAGACATACGGTGTCGTCATTGACATGGTGCGCTCATCATCGCCCTTATCATCATTTCTGCCACCTGATGCTACGCCTCCATTGTCATTTCCGCTACTAGTAGTAGCCCCTACACAGCTTCGTCGTCGTCGCTGCGGTGCCAGGTACACAAGAGTGTGCCTGCGTCCTCGGCATCATCGCTGCAGTTGAAATGCGCTGTTGTGTGCGCATACGTCATTATCGTCGAGGTGGTGTGTACTAGGGAGCTGTCGTCCGAGTTACTGTCGTCGTCGTTGAAGTGTGGTGCACATTGGGGTCGGCCTGGTATGTCTCGTCGCGGTGCTCACGTCGTTGTCGTTACTGAGGCGGTGGCTATACGACTCGCACCGTCGCCACGGTGTCGCTATCGCAGGCTTCGGAATCGGCAAGACCCCTTGTCGTTGACATTACAGGCGCACTGTTGTCGTCGTCGCTGTTGGGCTCCTGGAGCCTGGACAACTTGTGTGTGGGTTCGGCGGCTCCCGGAAGCTTACCTTAGCAATAATCACGTGGCACATATCATCACGTGATGATGTGACCTTTTTCTGAACCCCTGTGTCCCTCGACTTGGACGCGTTGTCATTGAATTACGATGCCCCCCGGAACGCCCTACCGCTCGTTTGCACTTCCATACCCGATCCGCGTCGACAATTTTACGGACACACTCGACAACTTACCCCCACCTTACAACAGACCACCCATCCATCTTCTGACTCACACCCACTCGGACCATATCCTCGGTCTCGCCTCCAAGTCGTTCGCGTACCGCGTCATATGTTCGCCCGACACAAAGGAGATGCTTCTGCGCCACGAGGTGTACGCAGAACGCTCACTACACGACCATCAGTATCGCGGTGAGAAAAAGAAGACGTTTGGGCATCTCAAGGTTGAACCATACGTGATGCCCAATGGCCAGAAGTTTTTTACTGGTTCAAGAGATCTTTTGGTTGATAACCTGCTTCCTTTCGATGCTTGGACGCTAATCCGATTCGTAGCACGCGATACCCCTCTACACGCCCACACAATTCGACATTTCTGACAGCGAGACAGTGACAATTACCCTCATCGATTCAAATCATTGCCCCGGCTCCGTTATGTTCGTCCAAATCACTCTAGTTGCTCATGTTGGCTCTATAACTAGTTTCAACTAGGTTCCTCATCGAAGGCCCTCGCGGGTCAATCCTGCACACGGGTGACCTTAGAGCCGAACCCTGGTTTCTTTCATTCATTCAACGCAACCATTTCCTACAGCCGTATCTATCTAGTTCCACAGAAGATCTCCAGATCATGGTTACCCGCAGGGAGGATACACACGCAGAAGCCGCAGGCCTCGTAAAGACTTTAGAGGCCATTTACTTGGACACTGCCTGCTTACTCTCGTCCACCGTCGTGCCAAGCAAGGTATGTTTGCACGGTTGAGTACTTTCTTCTGGCCTCTCGTCCGACTGACGCCTTGTGGTCTTAGGAACGTGCTGTCCAGGGCATCGTGGAACTAATAGCTCTATTCCCCTCAAACACTCACTTCTTCATTAACACTTGGACTTGGGGCTATGAAGACGTTCTCAAGGGAATCGCGCGTTATTTTCATTGCAAGGTATTCAGATTTTCTTCTGTTTCCATATGTATATACTTGGAAATATCCATTGCTTACTGCTGTTCGCGATGCTACAGATCCACTTTGACCGATACAAACATACGATTTATTCAAATGGTTCAGATCCCTTTCTGAGTGCGCTTTGTACTCGCGACGCTGCTTCCACCCGGTTCCATGCATGCGAACGGTTCGATCGCTGCTCCTTCGTGGATGTCCCTCCCTATGACCATGAAGCAAACGATGCCGTGGCACCACTTAGTAAGGAAGGAAAGAAAGTGGTCTATGTGAATGCAGTGAACATGAGCTGCGCTCGCTGGGAAGCCTACCAAGTCAATATCAAACGGCGAGTTGCGAGAGGTGGAAACATCGATTCGTTAGTAAGTGTCTTCCATCCCTGAACTTCTATTTTTGCTGATTGTGACATGTAAAGCTCGTTCCACTGTCCCGCCACTCACCCCTTCCTGAATTGATGAACTTTGTGGTTCTTTTCCGTCCACTTCGCGTTATACCCAACACTCTCGATCCTTTGCTGAATGGTCTCGACTGGGGCGTCATGTCGAAAATGTTCTCAGGATGTCTTTCTCCAGCTTCGGCATCTGGTTCCTTAGCATCTGTAATGGCCCCTCCTTGCCCTCTGACACGTCACCCCAGTATCGTCAATCTCCCAGGACCATCTGTCGATTACGACAAGAGAACATTTTCCCTGGCAGGCGAGGAAGAGCACGTGGATACAGCGTATTCAAACTTGATTGGCCCTAGCTACGCTGCTACGCAGTGGGGCGAGAATGGCGGTAAGAAAGCAAAAACGGAAGCCCTCAATGCATGGATACGTGACAAACGAAAGGATCTCAGGCGGACGCGATCGCGCGCGAAATATTGGGCCCAAGATTCAGACATAGACATGGTCGTGAATGAGCTTGAACCCGAGCCTGGTCGGCATGCACCCTCGTCAAGAATGGCGCCTAGGACTTTGAAGATGTACGCCAGCAGAGGTAATGATTCCGACCACTCATCGGACGAAGGCGAATCAAACGAACATGCACGAACTGCCTGGAAGATATTTGGAGTTAGGGAACCGGATGAAGCATATAAGACATGGTTATCGCCTTCTTCTCAATGCTCATCACCAATGCAAGGAGACACCACATTGGCCGACGTCGGGACGCTCCCTACGCCAACTTCGTCCCCTTTTTTTCACAAGAAACAGTTGATGGGGAGTTCCGAAGAAAAGGGGCGTTCTGTAGAGAACCTCTCACAACCGCCAGTGAGGACTCCGACGGAAATTGTTCCCCCGACTTCCAGCCCATCTCAGCTAATGCTGGTATCACCAATTACGCCACCGTTTATTTCCTTCGACGACATTCACTTTGCTGGCCCATCGCGGGAGGAACAGACGAATGAGGGGGTAGGCTCCGACTCACAACCATTTTCTTGCCTCAACAATGTCACTCTCCCGAATCCTTTAGAAGACTTGACGCGAACCAATCTTCCGGCACGACACGCAAGCCAAAGCCAGAGCAAACAACCGCCGCCGCAGTACAGCAGGAGCTCTGTGATCGCTAAAGATGTGGAGGGTGTTGATGTTCGAACAGGGATCATCATTGACGTGAAGAACGGCGGAGATGGCCTCCAATCGAAACGTAGGAGGATTGATCGAGAGGATTCAAAGACAAATGTGGAAGAAAAGGATAACATAGCAGCTCCGATGCCCAGCATTCACGAGACGCTACGTGGGCACCAGTCGTGCGAATCACCGTCCAAATCCTCTAGTGGGCACATATGTGTGCCCGTTGTTCCTTGTACGACGAGCAGGGACGAGAAAGAGTCGTTACTACATCTAACTCCCTCCGTTCTTGTTGGGCAGGCGGCAGGAGCACCCCCTAGGGGCACTTTCGCACCAGGTGTGATGGCGGCAGCCACCATCTCGTTTCCAGTGAGGAAGTGTATCGAGAACAGAGTCAATCTTGTCGGGAAAGTGGCTTCGCTTAACGGACTAGGACGTGCTACAGAAGGCCCGTCTACTTACGTGAGCAGGACACCGAGTACCCCTGTAAGTCTACAGACAGCTGCGCGGCGGGCCGAGCGTGCCGAAAGACAGCGAATCACAGAAAACCTGCGACGTGTGCGACCAGATCTAGCCCTCCATGCGCAAGCATCCCGGAGGGGGAGTGGGTTTACAGAAGGGCTTAAGCTGGTGCCAACGAAGGAGGATACCGAGATGGACTTGGAAAAGAGTGAGAGGCTTGCAGAGAGGGTGCGAGAGGCTGTCAAGAGGGGTGAACGAGCGAGCGAGGTATTGCCACGGTTGAGCTGTTTGGAGCAGTGGTATGCAAAGCTGGCACGATGAGTGAGCTGTCTTGGTCCTCGAACGAACGTACGTTCGAGTTTGGTGGTGGGTTTCTGTCTACAACCCCACGATGGGGAATATAATTTGCTACCGTGAGTCAGGTACTGAGATGATAACTCGTTCCGAACCACAAATAGCGGAGGTCATGTCAAGTGAACTGAAATCTATCATCTTCTATGATATCGCATCCACCACCCCAGGCCGTCCCTGGTCCCCCAATACCCTAAAGACGAGGTGGGCACCCGACTCAAACCTAGCATTCTTCCTATCACTAATCCGATCTCTACCAGATATTGTCTCAGGTACAAACAATTAGCATTCACGACCGTCTGGGTCGAGTTTCCCGACATCGCGGGACTACTCCAGTCCAAGGGCATCACACAACCACCTTACACCCTCCCTGCGATCGAGGATCCCAACACAGGCACATTCATTGTTGACTCATTCGCGATCGCGACTTATCTGGACGAAACATACCCCGAGACGCCCACAGTGCTCAATTCTGCGGCGCGTGCGGCCCTACAAAGGATCGAGGACATACTCTCGTTCGGGTCGGGACCGCTGACTTCCAAAGGCCCAAACACAGTTGCTGCGCCCGTGTCGAGCGAACGCGCGCACGCACTTGGCGCGCGCCTTGTGTTCCTCATCCTCGCCAGCGACCGCCTGAATCCGGTCAGTAGAGCGTACTACCACAGAACGCGTGCGGCGCGCGTCGGAGAGCCGTGGAGGGCGCTGGCGGATGCATGTGTTGCGGGAGCGGACCCGGATGCGCGTGCCACGTCCGTGCAGCGTGGCATCGAGTCGATCGCAGTGGTTTGCCGCGATGTCACGGCGGCAGTGTATGGTGGTGCCGGGCTGGAAAAGGAGGAGGGCGGTACAACGTTTGCGCTCGGGGATACCCCGTGTTTCCTCGACTTTGCGGTTGCGGGGAGAATCAAGTTTGCGTTGGATTCGCTGGCGCCGTCAGAGGTGGCTATGCTGCGGGGCCTGGGCGGTGAGAGGTTGGCGAAGTTGGTGGAGGATGTGGAAATATACTTGTAAGATGGCACATTGGTGCGTATTTTTGTCATGACTCACAATAAATGAAAAACAAGTTTACATTGGAAAAGACGTGTCCTGCTTTACCGCTTGTTTCCTGGTTTCCCTTCGCCTTCACGCTTTTCATTTTTTTGGCATTTAGTGAAGAGAATGATGAACTACTTCGATTCTAACCGTAACCCTGACGGTGATAGATTATTAAGGCTGGCGCTAGCATCAGTAGTTTTCTGCTAGAACGAAGGCTGCTCCCACTCAAAAACGTTAAACTCTGGTGAGCGTGCATTTCATCTCGAAATATCCCCCACGGCAGCGTATGATCAATGTTGAGGAACATCGTAGATTTCAGTGATTTTTCGGGGATCCAACATCTCGTGGCAGAACCATTGCCAGCCGCGAAGCTCGAAGCACGATGATGCGGTCGAGGTACGTATGCTCTTTCTCATGTCCTTCGATATCTCGATTTTGAACGTCGTTCTGGCAGCGGGCAGCTCAAGTGCATATACTTGCAAGATTTGCCAATCGATTCTCAAAAGACTGCTTCTAAGTAAGTACTGTAAGGGGTTCGAAAAGTAAGGTTTAGCCCCCAGCTGTCCTTTTGTTGCTACAGAAAAATAACTTATACTATGGGCGAAAGACAGGTACGCTAATTGCTACACAATAACAATAAATATCAAGAATAGGTGGGATGTTATGATGAATAATGGTGTGTATTGTACGTCGTCTTTCAATCTTCTCAGTTTCTCACGATCGCACGTGCAGTCGCATCTCTTCCAGCCTTGAGTAAAAGCGACAGCTCGTTTCCTCCCGTACCAGTCGACGGTCCAGACTTGGCCGCCTCTCTCTCCATTCTCTGCATCATCGCGAACATGGGACAGCCAGCAGGCGGTGTCGTCGACCGTGACATCGTCACGACGTACAGGCATGCGATGCGCATGTGAGAGTCTCGGAGCTTTTTCAGCGCCGTGACAGCAGAATTGTACGCCTCTCTAACTGCTGGTGTGTTCTGAGCAACTTCTCGGATAGGGCGGTGGAAGTCGGCAATGTATCCCAGATAGTCTCTGTGCCTCCCTGGCATATATCGTCGCATACGCTCCATGAAGCCATGGTCTGCTCGTCTGTTCGCATCAGACGGTGCAGGGTACCGCCGTTGCCGGAGCTTGTGATCGATGTCGAGGAAGAGGTCGAGTGCATGCATTACGCTGCTCTGCCCGGCGGACGGTCCACTCAGATCAAGCTTGGACGTATCATCGACGCCTTCGTATATCCATGTCGGTGCGGTGGGCCCGCTTGCAGTTCCATTGAACCATGGCCGAACTTCCCAGTAGAACATATGAGGATCTACTATGCCACGCAAGGACAGGAAATTCTTCTCGAGCTCCTGGATGATCGCAGTCAGGCGAGCGAGGAGTCGGTTGATCTTGGAGATCGAGGTCAAGTCCGTTACGTTTGGAAGATTGTGGAAATCGCTGAAGATGTGGAGCATCTGCACCCCAACCATCTCCGCTTGAGCCGATCCGAAGTAAAAGTTCCGCTCAGCTTCCGTTCCGGAGAACAGTTCCTGACCGAAGCGCATGTTTTCAATGGTAACAGGTAGCTCTGGGTCTTCAAGCTCCCAATTCCAAAGAACGGTGTCTGCAAACGTAAGGACGGGGGCAGTGTCCAGGACTTGTGAAACCGTCATAAGCGGAGCCACCAGGGAGCGTGGGACCAGTATTGATCCCTTGATGGTGTCTGGTGGAATGGAGTGGACGTAGAAGTGCACTAGGAATGCTAAAACTTTGTGGGCACGGCGGATGAGCTGTGGGTCTTGGTGAAGTGTTTCTGTTGCAAGTATCGGGAGCTAATATTCGATTCAGTACTCGCCACACGAGATATTTTTTCGGTACGTACGGAACGTATCCGCTGTCGCCAAAGTTCTCCCTCAGCTCGTTCCTTGGAGTCGCTCTCAAGCAGGTCCTCCCCCAACTTCAGCACATTCTGCGCTTGCAACAGAGCATCCTCCCAGATATCGAATGGCTCTTGTAGTTTAGGGAGTGGCCGAGGAGGGAAGAAACCAGTATCGGTGTGGAGATTTATGTCAAAGTCCGCTGGATCGTGGTGCGTTTCATGCGACAACCGCCTACTGGTTTGAAAGGATTGTAGGACGCGCAGTGCGTGGTTGATCGTGTGAAAGGGCGAGGGTAGAAGGTCGATTGGATACATGAGAAGAGGGGTAACGAATTGATGGAGGACGGCTCCAATCGAGCCAGTCCCTTTTTATACAGCACGTACCACTGCAAGTTTGCCGGTGGATCACATCAGCGAGGTAACCCACTCACAGAGCTGCAGTGGTTGGTTTCTTACTGTTCAGGTGCCGGATCACATACAGTTACCTCCATCAGATCTCGTTTAGGTCATTTGACCCCCTCTCGTGCCAAGTTCATCTCTAATCGTTGATTGGCCGTGTCGCGTCCATAATCCATATCGGTGCTGGGACCGAAAGTCGAGTCAGTTAGCTCTGAGTCAGCTTGTCAGCACCGTCGGCCAGGAACGGCGCACTGGAACGATACAGCAAGCGGTTGAGTCACAATTGATTCGCACACGGGTACGGAATGGAGCATTTTGCGAGCTTGCAATTGGCCATCTCTCTTCCCCTTGAGGGAATGGCACCAAATACCCGTGACAGTTACCGAGCGTTTCTATGGACAATCACGCCCAATTGAGAGAAATCAGTCAAACGGCAATGATATGCAGTGCTCCTTTCAGCCACGTGCTCACGATGACGCTGAATGGGAAAATACTAGGATAGGTGGAGTCTTACTTGCCGTGTACTACTATGATCGGTGAACGACGCAACGCTGAGCGTCGCTCGACGACTTGCTGTACTCCAATGCTGAGGACTCCTGTAATTCCGGTCCACTTTCTCGTATGGAATCTGATTCTCACCGCCTGCGGAGGGTGTGCTGCGGGCTGAGCGCGCCGAGTCTTGCCTAAGCTGTGCAGCTACAGCCGGTCTCAGATTTCATTCCAAGCATAAAAATATGATGGATGACTCGCGCCCATCCAGGAGATGGGCCGCCAATTTCGGAACACAGGGTCCTTGAATTCTGCAACCGACGGCCAGAATTTTGTTGGTTGGCTGAGATCTGATGTCCGCTCACATGCCATCAGTATGTGGCACAGAATTGGAAGTCGGGCAAGGTTGGAACAAGGTCGTAATGTCAACAGCCTAAAAGAGGCAGTACTAACGAAAGAACAGAGCATTCCACGCCACTGCACGCGCGCACCATCAATTAGACGTCCACGTCACCCGACTCGGCTAGTGTCACCGACCCTGCGAATCAAGGGTAATCTGCGTAGACATCAAAGTTACATGCGCCCGATTTATTACTCTTTCCACGCGACCATCTTCTCCCCCTGGTCATCTACGACTTCACATCTGCGGTGCACTACATCAAGGATTTTGTTCTTGCTGCCAAGTTTTTCCTCGGCGAGGTCCTTCATGTCCGAAAGTAGTTCCGAAAGTTTGACTGGGCCGCTGCTGCACAGCGATCCAATCAGCTCTATTATTCTAGACTCAGAGGGCAGTGCAAAGGTCATGGGGTCCACAGATTGAGAAGCCTCCGGAAGTGACAGTCGCGGCGTTTGAGAGCGGTAGGTGGAATCCTCCGAGAAAAAGCGATTCAAAATCTCTGGAGAGACATCCTCAAGGGTTGCTGGGGACCATGCTGGTCGTCCCTTGATCTTGTCTACCAAGACTGCACTCACACCTGTGCAGAAGTCCGGGCTGGCACCGCGCTGCAAAACGGTAAGATATTAATAATTACGTCAGTCAGGCTGACTTACACAATAAGCAGACGCGATTCCCATTTCCATTTCCAAAGCATCTCGCAACGACATGCCGGCTCCGTGACGGATAGCGGCCAGTGATACTTTGAGACTCGTGGGGCTGCGCATGAGAAGGGTTTCCAAAGTTTGCTTTGCCCAGACACCGACATGGGTATCCGGGGAACTTGAAAGCGCGGTCAGGTTGTTGAGTATCTCTTCCACGGAGTGATGCCGAAAAGCCGAATCCAGAGCAATGCGAATAGCACCAGTCAACTTTCCGGATGGTTCATCGGACTGACGCTCGTTATAAAGTTCCTCGATTGCGTCGTTGATCTGAGAGTAAGATGGATGTTCATATTCAGCTAAATGAGTCAGGAGGCTGGGAATTGTCCTGGAGGGGACATAGTGTGTCGCAAGGCCAAGTTCGCTGAAAACGAGGTGAGCGATAGCTTGTAAATTGACGTTCGGAACTAACAAGACCTCCCGACCGACCAGTGTCTCAGATGTTAACGCAAGATAGGTACCTAATTCTCCGTCCATTCTTGACAGGAAAAAACTTGCACCGACATCGGGAATGAATCCGATTTTGGTCTCTGGCATAGCAAAGACAGTCTTCTCCGTCGCTATCCTGAAGGGCGCGCTAATGCCAAGACCAACACCTCCTCCCACTGATGTTACAAACCAACATCAGAGAAGAGTAAAAAAAGCGCGATGAATCCCACGACATACTGGTGACACCGTCGAGAACAGCTACATATGGCTTTGGGAGTTGAGACAAGATGAAATCCAGCTCATATCTATAAAACGAATAAGGCATGGATATAGAATCAGCATCATTGTGCTCACTCGTCCTTGAAAAATTGTACTGCCGCTGGACGTGTGGCCTCATCGAGCGAGTTCTTCAGAACGGCTGTGGCTCGTGAAGCTATGCGTGTGCACTCTTTCGGCGAAAGGACCTACTTGCTACGTCACCTCCGGCACAGAATGCCCGTCCTTGTCCCGTTCCGATGATTACACGACAAAGGTCAGACTTGGACCATATCTACATAGGCTCATCAGCAACGAGCGGCAGGGACGACTTCACGCCTACGGACATCGAGTTGTGGTCGGAGGGACTTGATCATTTCGCTATTTAGCGCATTGAGCTTGCTAGCTCTGTTGAGGACAAATGTGCGAGCACAACCATTCGACTGGAAGAGGACTGGCTAGGGGATGGAGGAGGTGAGCGAACGGCCGGAGCACATCCGAGGAAGGGTGTCTACCTCGTCGAACGGTGCGGCGCTGGTGGACATGTGGGCAGCGATCGCACGAGTCCTGGCGAGCGCTGCTGATGATTTGTTACGGGACATCCTCGCCAGTGCAGCAGCCAGCATACTGTGATCTTCTCCAAAAACCGGCGGGAGACGTCGCGGTCGAGCTGCAAATTTCGAGCATTACATAAATATTTCACTCATGCTAATAACTACCACGGGAACGAGGTTCTCCTCCTCGTCCGGCCATTTGGGCACTGTTAAATATGTTGGCCCTGTCGATGGCACAGTCGGTCTTTGGTATGGCGTGGAATGGGACGACCCCACTCGTGGTCGCCACGACGGCGTCAAGGACGGGAAACGCTACTTCACCAGTCGGTATGCCTTCCTTCCCGATCATCGTGCCAGCCCAACCAATTCCCCGTCGGAAGCATACCGAACGCCGGGTCTTTCATCCGTCCATCGGCCTCTCTCTCTTTCGGTCTTTCGTTCTTGACCACACTCGCCCTCAAGTACGTCGAGGCCGAACACGGCCCAGATTCGCCCGAAAAAGTCGTCCTCGGATCCTCCAACGGTGCCATAGAGGTCCAAGCGGTTGGTCTCGACAAGGTTAGACGGAACCTTGGCAATCTTGGCCGACTTCGAGAGGCAAGTCTCGACGGCGGGCTCGTCGCGACCGGCGATGCCAAGGGTGACATTTATGCGACGTGCCCGAGTGAGATTGGTGGCTGCTTTTTTTCATGTGATGCTATTTCTCATATCAGAAAGATATCCGTGGCCTTGACTTGTCTGCAAGTCTTCTGGCCACCTGGGATGCGATCGCAGGTATAACTGCAGAGTTGCCTCGCTTGGAAAGTTTGGCGTTGAAGTGAGTGTCATCACACTGCCGAACGAGGGCCAATCAATTCACCCCCCGCGACAGTCGGAATCGTCTTTTGCCATTGGAGCATGCCCTTCCCCCCGCATTTTCGCGTCTTCGTGAGCTCCAGCTGAATAACTCGCTCATCTCCTGGGCAGAGTTTAGGAACGTCGCAAGGTTTATGACCAGTCTACAATCTGTGGAATTGGGTCACAACGACCTCGAATCTTTGAGTGTTCCATCTTCATCGACCGTTCCGGAACTTGTGTCCCTCAATCTTGAGGGTAATCTCCTCCAAGGTTGGATACAAACAGCCGACTCGCTACGTAATTTCAGCACGTAAGGCTGCCATGACTGATTGATGGAGCCATGATGCTGACGCCCCTGCCCCTGCCCCAGCCTACGACGGTTGATTCTCTCCGGAAACAGAATTAGTACCATCCCGGCTCTCGACTCTGTACCGTCGCCAATCCAGTACATCAGAGAGCTCGTCCTTTCAAGGAATCATCTCGAAGAATGGAAGTACATGGATGCGTTACACGGATGGTGCCCCAATCTCGAGTCCTTGCGCATGGTTGGCAATCCGCTGACTGAAGGTGTGCATATCGACAACGGCGCCAATACTGATACCGAACTGTACCCCCAGACACTCGTCTCGTGAGGCACGCCCGTCAACTCATTGTTGCGAAGATCCCTTCATTGCTGTCCCTGGACTCGGCTGCGGTATGATGTCAGCTTAAGATTTGCTTACTCATGTTCAACATTTTCAGATCTCTCCGCGTGAGCGGGCTGATTGCGAGCTGTTTTATCTTTCATTTATTTTGAAGCACGTTCCTGGAAATGACCACGAGAAAGCACAGGAACACCCTCAGTGGATAGCTTTATGCCGCAGTGAGTTCAATGCAAATTCAAGGACCGACCGGAGTCCACCATTTATGATGCAGAACATGGGCGCCCCGTCGGGTCGTCGGGTCAAAGTAATCGTGAGAAGCTCAGCAATAATATACTAGGTGATTATTCGCATGTTGTTTGCCTCTCAAACGGATTCAACGTTTCTAGGTGTCATTGTTCAACGATCTTCCAAAGGTCCAATCAGTCTCCATGATCCAATAGACGGAATTGGGCCACCCATTTCACTCAAGGTGTTGAAAAGCATGAAGCTAAGCGTCTTTCGGTTGCAGCTCGCAAAGTCGCTGAAGATTTCTCACTCAAAATGTGATGCAATACAAGTACGGATGAGACTACGCGATGGCTATGTCCTGTTGGACAACAATAGACACGAGTTAGAATGGTATGGCATTGAAAACGGGACATTTTTGGTGGTTTATGTACAAGAATGACGTACTATACTGTACGTCTGCACAGTTGGCTTATAACGTTACCGCGTAGTATTTCTTTCGAGCGCTTTTCGTGCTCTCTGATTAGAGGACCTGGGGGTCAAGAGTGTACCATCCTCTTTTTGGTATTAAAAAAAATGTTGGCTTGGCGTTGTTCAAGTGCTAGAATAGCACATAGGAAAGCCCGATGCCTACCATCCGCCGAGCACAGGATTCGCACAATTCCTCGATGAGGCGCTTGTCAATGACATATTAGCCCAGCCCAGTGCTGGAACACATACACACCTTGGTTACGAACATGACTAAAAAAAAAATGACACTCGGGCAAGTTTCCACCAGGAACGGATCGCCTTGCACACGCAAGATAGCTTGGAAATTCATCTCTGAAGAGGACCTCCGCGCCTACGGCATTGCAAAGAACCAGTCCTCGGCGCGCAGAGACGTAGGCCGTTCCTCGAAACTCAGGTTGTAACCTCCAATCGGAGAGGGTCCAAAATCCGGACGAGCGACCTTATCCTAATGGCGCGACATTATGGACCAATGGGTTTCGACCAGTAAGTACAGTTCTTCGGTTCGTCCCATAACACGCCAAAGCCAAAGCTCGAGTTGACCACTCCTAAATGAAATCGCGAGACCATAATGCACGGGTGTCGCACGCCGCAGTCCACGAACGACGACCATACGTCCTTCAACGCGCCCATCCACCGTCGCCATTGGAATGCCTCATAGCTCTATCGTCGTGACGTTCTTCCCTTTCTTCGCGCCTGCCTCCACGATCGTCACGTCGCCTGTTGTCATGGTCGTCCCTGCGGCAGTCATAATAATAATCAGGGACTCTGTGGTCAACATCATAGCCTCCCCCGCCGGTAATCATCGTACCCTGCAGGTTTCCTCTCTTCATAATCCCTCCTAGCCGGAGGTGGGGACCTGGGGCGACGATCATCGTATTCGGTACGACGAGGAGACCTTGATCGTTCGCGACGGTAAGGCCGCTCTTCCCTGTGCGGGCGTTCTTCCCTGTAACGGTCGTCACGAGCGGACCGATCATCCCGACGGTAGTTGTCAGCACCACCACGCTGTAAACAAAAGTATCAATGAATCAAGCTAGCAAACTTGTGGATGAATACAAACATTTTCGTCATAAGCAACTCGGACTGGCCGTCCGCGGAGATCCTTACCATCCAGATCTTTCACGGCACGGTCTGCATCTTCACGAGACAGGTATTCAAGAACACTGAAGGTTGACTAAATGAGAAGGCGAGGAACGAATATAACTTGGCGTACCCTTGGCCAGGGAGGTCGCGATCAATATCCGCGAAGGATACGCTGCCTGCCTCACGGCCGAAGTCCTTGAGGTCCTGGGGGCATTCAGGTCAAGATAGAGCAAAGAAATTTGTAATGAACATGGGACTAATTTGTTCCAAACTTACCTGCCAGCTCGTGTCGCGAGAAATGCCGGTTACGATCAACCTGATACCCGGCGGCCTCCGGGAACGAGCACTAGCAAAAAGAATTAAGGGTAAGCAGAAAGTGTCATTGGTTGTAATATACCCATAGCCCCGGTCACTTTCGTACACGTCCCGACGAGGTCGACTCTCCTTGGCGAACTCGACAACGATGCTAAGGATGGTGATGAAAACAGTTACCACAGCCTCAAGGATCTGGCTCACTTGGTACCCATGAATGCTTTGCCGTTGAAATGGTGTACAGCGTCCTCCGCGTCCTGGAACATGCTCAACGATGTCAAGGAACTCTCCATTGGGAGACTCACTCTAGAGGTTTCAAACTCGACGAAACCAAAGCCTGATAATTTACTGTCAGCATAGGAAAAGCGACACGAAGGACGATACTCACCGGTCATAACTCGACAATCCACGATACGACCGTAGCCGTCGAAAAATTTTGCAACATCATCCGAACGAGCATCAGGTGGAAGTCCTATCGAAGAAGTGTTGTTAAAATGGCATGTCTTTGGCGCTCTGAGCGGGCTTACTGCCGAGGTAGAGACGTCTAGCCATGGTGGTAATGGTTGGAAAAAGACGAGTTGATGTTTGTCTGAGTTCGAATTCATTGACTTTAAGGGCCCGTGCACAACTGGACACCGCACACCGCGATAATAGCAATAATGGTAGCATGTGTCTATCATCCAGACATACAACTGAGACTGGCAACACTATCGACTACTACAGCATATCAATATATCAATGCTGAGACCAGTCAATGGAATTTATATCAATTCCCTCTTGCACCATCTCCCATAGTGGACTACAGTCCATGTCAGCACAACCTAGAAAAAATAAATGAAAAACGGACCTCATATCACGAAGACGTGTGACGACACGGACAATGTGGTTTACCACAAAGTCAATCTCTGCCTCAGTGGTGAACCGTCCAATTCCAAACCGCAATGAAGAGTGAGCCATATCTTCAGCCGCTCCTGCGACAACTGCGTCAGTACCAACGTATCAGTGACTTTCAGTGTTCGTACCAAGCGCACGAAGTACATAGGAGGGTTCCAACGATGCGGAAGTGCAAGCACTACCAGACGACAATGCGATGTCCTGTTCATGACTTAAATTTGTGTACGTGCACAGAGCTCGAAAACTCACTTTCAGAGCCATCAAAAGGCTCTCACCTTCTACATACGAAAAAGATAGGTTGACGCAACCGGGATAACCATCAACGTCTCCATTACGGACGACATGCTCAACCTGGGAATTGATCCCAGTTAATAAACGATCCGCTAGCTGCTTTATTCGAGCGTGATCTCTCTGCAAATTTGCGAGTAAGCACGAGATAGACAAGGTTGAAAGTATCAATATCATGTCGACCACCGTCAGTACCCCTGCACACAAAATCATCACCAAGCCGGCGTGGCCGCTTGGTTACACCAAATGGTACGAGTGCAATTTTTCATCTTTAGTTGAAAAAGAAATTTACTCACTGCCATCTCCAGTTTTGCTAACCGTGCCGCCTCGCCCATTCCAACGGCAAGTGCTGCAGGGAGCGTGCCACTTCGTAGCCCACGTTCTTGCCCACCTCCGCTGAATATGGGTTCAAGCCGGACCCGTGGTCGCCGACGGACATAAGCAGCTCCAATGCCCTTTGGACCATAGATCTTGTGACCGGAAATACTTATGAGGTCAATGTTTGTCTCATTGACATCAATGGGGATCTTTCCGACAGCCTGCGCCGCGTCAGTGTGGAGGTACACACCACGATGCTTCCTGACGATTGCGCCAATCTCCTTCATCGGCTGAATGACACCAGTCTCGTTATTTACCGTCATGATAGACACTAGCGAAGTGTCAGGACGGATAGCATCTTCGAGGGTTTGGAGGTCGATTACTCCGTTGGATTGGACTGGTAGGTAGGTTACGTCGAAGCCCTCTTCGCCGAGCTTTCTGCAGGAATCTAGCACGCATTTGTGCTCCTAGAGGCCGATGATCCATTGCAACCGTCGCAGAGGCAAAAACAACGCACAGTCTGAGTGGTGATGATGTGATTTTTCTTTTCCTTGTTAAATCGCGCGACACCTTTTATGGCCATGTTGTTAGTCTCCGTGGCCCCAGAGGTGAAAACAATGTCCTTGGGTTCAGCACCGACAAGGTCTGCAACATGCTGACTCGACGGTAAGACACCAAGAAATTATTTGACGATGAAACTCACCTTGCGTGCATCCTCAACCGCCTGTTCTGCTTCCCAGCCATACGCATGTGTCCGACTGTGAGGATTACCGTACTGGTCGGTAAGATACGGCAACATGGCATCAAGGACCCTCGGATCAACAGGGGTGGTGGCCTGGGTATGGTAAGCTGGCAACGACTACTGTGACCGTGTCCCGCTCACCTGCATGTCTAGGTAGATGGGCCGGGCCTTTTGCATCGGAGCATTCTCACGAGTGACATTCACGAGCTTGAACCCAAGCATGTCTGTACACGGGTTCGCACAGAAGAAAGGAGACGATGCAAGAACGGGCGAACCTGGGCGTGGGGATAAATGGCCCTCCTTGTAAGACGGAGGGACATCGACGATGCGTGCTCTGTCAGCGCCTGAGGGCTGAACTAGCCCTCTCTGAGCAGCCGTCGCCCATCTGGAAGACCGCCGAGCGAGATTTGCCGCTCCGCTGCGGGGCGCTCTCGACAACATTTGGATGTGGAGAAGGTGGTGGTGTAATACAGAGAGCCGGGATGACCAAAACCATCGGAATACCACATGACATTACGTAAACAAATATTACAGCCGCCTAGCAGGCGGAGGCGGCAACAGGGGAATACTACCGCTGCTAATAGTCGTATTCCTGGTCTCGGCGACACTTCCGTGCTTGCTGTGCTTGCCAGGGATGGAGATCGTGAACGTCTGACCTTCCTTCAAGGAATAGTCCTTCTTTGGTCCCGACGGGACGTGTGGTGACACGGCAGCTGTGGGGCTAGGTGGATTTAGTGCTGCCTTGGCACGTCTGCGTGCGAGCCTGTCAGTCGGCCGGATACACCCACGCATGACTCACTTGGTAAAGTCTTGCAGAGCAACGTCTGATCCGATGCTCTCAGCTACACCGTAGATCGGGTGAACTTGGACTCACTAAAGTCAAAGCTATCTGTGCGCTCCGCAAACCCCATGCCAATGTAAGCCTTTCTTCCGGCGTCCTCCACCCTCACGACGAAATACCGGGACGAGTCCAGAACAGCGTCGACCGACGGCTTCGTTGGGTCGTAATCAGCGCGAGCAAACACTAGACAACGGCTAAGCTGGGCTGGCTGCCATCTCGCGTGCACTCACGCTCGCCTGGGCCGCAGACATGAGCTGCCGTTTCTGATCTACTTGACGGGTGGCTTACCCGTCTGTGAATCCTCGAAAAGCATAACAGCGCCCCCGGATTTCTCGATGATACGCAATCGGCCCTTCCACAGTGGATTTGCGAGATCTCCCCAATCATTGGCACGATGGCCTTCGTTCGCCTTCAGCGGGGGGATTTTGTACACTAGAAGTTCGATTGAGACGCATTTTAAATCTGAAAGGTATTAAAGACCTGAAATTTCGCGTGCAATGTATAGGACAGATACGATCTCGTCCTCGGCGAGCGAATCCATGGATGGTGGTCGGTGAATTATGTCAGCACGCATAAGGCTGATACGACCCCGGCACCGCCACCGGCGTCTCGATGGCCACTTCTGTGAAAATGTGAGCCTCCAGTGCGACGCGAACAGCCCACCGACAACTGATATCCCTTCTAGTTTGACCGTCGGTTCTGCGTCTGGCTCAATACGCAGCCTCTTTTCCAAAATCCAGGCCATTAACGCAAAATATGGCAAGTTTGACTGTGTCCTCTGTCTCGGTGACTTCTTTGGCCCGCTCGACGCGGAGAACGACTCTCGGAAGCAGATCGAAGAGCTGTTGAATGGGTCCATTCAAGGTGTGGCCCAGACATATTTATATGACGCATAAGCTCACTATCACAGCCCCTCTAAGTTGCTATATCATGCAAGGACAGAATCCTCTCCCCGAAGCTGTCATAGAACAATACGCCCGAACCGGTGGTCAGCTATGCAAGGATGTCTTTTTGTTAAGTATGTTTCGACATATTGTGCTGTGCAACCAAGTCCTAATCCCGAACCGGATAGACAAGTCCGGCGTCGTGTCCACAGTGCATGGTCTGAGAATTGCTTGTCTCGGCGGAATATACAATGCTGGTGTTTACGACTCGTCTAATGACCCACCCGTACGCCTTTCCATCTGTCTAGCTTCGCGCATTGACATACGGTGTCTAGGGTTTCGCCTCACCCTTCTACACGACACACACGGTAGATCGGCTTCTCTCAAACACGATGAATAAAACCAACTTGAGTGCGGGGTACAACTACGGCTCGCTCGCTGCTATTCGTGACGCTGCATCCACGTCACAACTCGTCGATATTTTTATCACCAATGACTGGCCCGCTTGCATCACGTCGCATAGTTCCTCGCCTCTCGAACACGAAAACCCCGGTTCATTGCCTCTGAATGAGGTTATTCAAAAATTGAAACCAAGGTATCATTTCGCTGCGCATGCCGCACCCTCCCCGATGTTTTGGGAGCGTGAGCCTTTTGCTTGGGATGACGAGTCCAGAAGAATTTCTCGCTTCCTTAGTCTCGGTGCGTTTGGTGGACAAGAGCAGGCCGGCAAGAAACAAAGGGTTCGTCCACCACCTGTAAGAATATCTGTGACGATATGAAATTGGTATCTTCAGTGGTTTTACGCGTTTTCCATTTCGTCTGCAACGACTGCAACCCCGCCACCGAGCAATGTCACGAAGAACCCATTTGTCGAAAGTGCTTCTAGCCTACAGAAACGCGTCCATGATACTGCCGAAGGGGAAAACTTTATTTTTGGGAACATCCACCCCCCTACGAAGCGTCCTAGGTCAGGTTTGTCTTCACGTCACTTACTACACAGTTTCATTCCCATAATCGCTACTGCAGAATTGCCACATGGCCAACCCAGCAAACCTCCCGACGGATACAAGTGCAAACGTTGTCAATCTGCCGAGGTTGGCTTTTCACTAATATTAACGAGATTGCCCCAACTCAAATTACACTCAGCACTTCATTGACAGCTGTCCTGAACGAACCAAACCACCAGAAGGATACATATGTAAGATCTGCGGCACCCCTGGCCATTTTATTCGCGACTGTCCAACGAGACACGCTGTCGGGGACACGGGTGGCCGCAAACCACGCGAAGGATATGTGTGCCGTGCTTGCGGGAGTGAGCTGCATTACATAGCGGACTGCCCAGTAGCAAATCAACGAAGGCCACAAGGGCAGGGCGGCAAAAGAAGGCCGCTCAAGGAAATTGGACGTATGTCGTGCTTTCTTCGTTTTGGTGTCTTCATTCATGGTGCCCTGTCAGCGGAGGAATGTTGGTTCTGCCTGTCGAATCCAAAGTTGGCGTGCGTCATTTCAAAATTAGCGGGTTCTATTTCTAATATGCCAGCAGGAAGCACTTGGTCGTCTCGATCGGTACCGAGTGTTATTTGACGCTCCCCAAGGGGCAGATTATTCCAACACAGTCGGCCCTAGACGAGACGAGTGTCAATCGTGTTCCGGGAGGTGGACACGTCCTTATCGTACCGATCTCTCATCAACCCACGTATAATATGATTCCCGCCGATATTTCACCACCCATTCTCGACGAAACAGAGAGGTAGGGTTTCATATCTCCGACCGAATACTTCTTTCTAATTTTATACAGGTACAAAGTTGCTCTTCGAGGTCTGTTTGCCAAGCATGGAGCCGTACCCGTATTTTACGAGGTGGCTCGGCTAAGCGCAAAAGGTGGTCATGCCCATGTTCAAGCCGTGCCCGTTCCTGTTTCTCTTCAAAACGATGTTGGTGCTGCTTTCTTGAAAGAAGGCCGTGCACAAGGAATAGATTTTGCCTCGGATGCTGACGGAGCTTTGGAGGCGTGTGCCAGTGGCACAAGAAGCTACTTCCGCGTTGACCTTCCGGATGGGGGCAAGTTGGTCCATCTGATGAAAGACGATGTTCCCTTCAGCGTCCAGTTTGGAAGGTACGCATCACTGTACAACTCATGGTATATTACTCAAGCCATTTCTGTAGACAAGTACTGGCGTCTCTGCTCAACGTTCCACACAGACTAGATTGGAAAATGTGCGTTCATTCAGAGGAGGAAGACAGGGCAGACGCAGAGTTGTTTAAAAAAGCTTTTGCGCCATTTGATCCGTCAGTGTGACAAACGAGCCAATAGAATGTCCGTATCATTCGTACGAGTACAACATCTTTTTCCACGGATTTCCTACTAGCCAGTTATCCAACTCGTCTACATGTTCTGCCTTTATTGTAACGTCTAGATCTGCTCCGGCGCCGGTTCCAAGCTCTTCTTGTAACTGTGGCCAAATTTCTTTGTGCCCTCTTTCCTCGCAGCCCTGATCACTCTTTCCATGGCATTAAGTCCTGGTAATCACGACACGGTTAGCTCAGCGTAAAATAGTCGAATCGTTTTCACCTTTATCAAGATCCTCCAGAGGTGGTCCGAAAGACAGGCGAACAAAGTGATGGCAAGGGGAGTTAAACAGGTTCCTGCGGTGGGATGGGTTGATATCAAAGAAAATACCGGGAATCACAATTGTTTGTTCTTTGAGAAGTTCTTCAAAGAATGTCTGGCAAAAGACATTAGTAACTGCAGAACATCCCAACACGGCAGGAACCAACCAAGCCATTGTTCAACGGCGGAGGAAGTTTCTCCAAGTTGAGCCAAATGTAGAACGTTGCCTGAGGTGGAATATCCACATCCAGGTGCATCGCGTGGAGTCGCTTAAGCACATGGTCCCGCTTTGCTTTAAAGTGCTTTTGCAGGGCGAGCTGATGGATGGGTAAATCACTTGATCAAGCATAGGTAACTTATGAAAGCTACCTTCTCGCTTGCAACACGACTTGGTTCCAAGAGAGAGACAGCAGCAAGTTGCATACTGGGTAACTGTCAGTGCCTGGCAACAGGTTTGGGCACGTGTGAAACATGACATACGGGTGGTTGGCTCCGCCGTCCAAGAAGGAACCTATTCTCTTGTCAACCAGGAACGCCACAGATTTCCAATTGACTACTAACCGGACTGAGAAAGTGCCGTGATCAGGTTCTTGGGCCCGATAACCCAGCACACACGCCAACCAGGCAACCGCCAGTTCTGTGAAATCCCTTAGCAAACGATGACGAGAAACAGTGAGGCTCTGTACCTTTGTGAGACCATCTATGATAACAACCGGATCATTGTCGACGTCGTCGATGTACTCTGCCGAGGAGATGGATTTGCCAAAGTCACGCTCGTGCTCAGGGTAGATGTACCACGAGTAGAACTGTGATCGTGTCAAGTAAGCCGACGGGCAAAGCTAAAAATAGGTGGCAAACCTCGTCGAGAATGAGAGTAGTCCCCTCCTTGCTAAGGGACACGAATTCTTTGAGCTCCTTGCCACTAGACACCTTGAATAAGAGGTACAGCCATGACGGATTTGATTACATACGCGATGACCTGTCCAGTTGGGTTTCGTGGATTCGACGCGATGATGACCGCAAGCCCTTGGGTACGGATGTCTCTCTATTGATAACTCCTGAGTCAGGACGCGAAAAACTGTCGTAGACATACCTTGGTCTGCTCGATGTCAAGACGGTATTTATTCTTGAAGAAACCATCAATGTCAGAATTGTCAAGGAAAAAATGCGAGGAATATGGACCTTGGGGTCAAGACTAGGAAGGATTAGCCACGCGATGAGAGCCAAAGGTCGAGTGCGAGCTTACACAGTCGGGACGGGGACGAGGCGCTTGAAGGCACTCAAGACTTGATCGTAAGCGGTATAGTCTGGAATCTGATAAGACTGTGGAGCACGCTAATTTAGCGGGGGGAAGCAAGCATGTCGGAACACGTACGCAATAGACATCGCTGACGACGGCAGCAACCCGAGACAAGCCAGCCCGACCGCCTGGGACGATGCAGACGTTCTCGTAGGTATACTGGCTGTTCTTTCCCTGACGGTAAGTGTGATTGTACAAGTCTGCGACTGCCTCGCGAAGAGCTTTGATGAAGGACGGTTAGGGATGCCGAGAGTGGGAGAGATGCGGCACACCTTTGACGCCAGTGGTGGGGGCGTACTCCAAAGAGTCGACGGGCATTTGTATGGAGTCGGGACGAGGGGGCGCGTCGGGGATGGGGCCGACTTCAGGCGCACCCTGGCCAAGGTTGGCCCACTCGTGGGAGCAGGCATAGCTGAAGCCGTTGGCCATCGCACGATCGGAGCAGTAGATCACACCGGTGCTGCCGGGGTGCTCGATGCCCGGGACCGTTTCCTCGTCCTGTGATGGTGATCAAGATGGATGGAGGCGATGGCACGATGAGGGGGACTGACGGGGTTAACGGTCTGGGGAAGGAAACCCTTGGGCTGGTGGCCAACCTGCTGGCGGAAGATCTGGGCGAGGGTGAGAGGCGGGGAGCGGGGGTGTGCGGGGCGGGCAAACCTGGTGGGCCTCTGATTCCTTTTCGTGCTTGAAGTGCTTCATGATGTCGTGAACCTGGTGGGCCAGATTGGCGACGGAGGGGATGTGAGGGAGGTGGAAGCGCATTTGTGGGGGCAAGAACGACGAACCATTTCTTTTATACTGGGTGTGCCGCTGCGTGACGGGAGCCTGCTTGCGGGCCTGCTGGTCGGTCTGCTGGAAGGAACGGACATTACCAGGATAGGGCTAATAGAACGCTTGTCTGGATTGGTTGGAGGGTATTGAGGTAAAATGGCGATGATGCCAATGAGGCCGCCATATTTATATGTCTCAGTGGATCAGCATCACCGCCATCATGCCCCACGCCGGCGCCCACATCGGAACATCCCGCCCGCATAAAATCTGCTGTCGAGCCTCCCCTTTCTCTTCCTTGCACCGTCATGTCCGCAGCCATCGTATCCAACTTTCTTCCAAACCCAAAGACCATTGCCGTCGGTAGTCCTGTTTCCCGCCTTCGCTTCCGCTAACCACATCACGTACTAGATCGTTGGTTGCCCTTTCAGGTGAGCTTCTAGGACAGCTTATCGTCCTTTTTCTCGTCTGATTCCGTAACCTGCTGCAAGCGGTGGACAGGTGTGTCACATTCATCCACAAAAAAAGCCTCTTATCTCCCATCACAGTCCAAATTAGGTGTCGATGAAGGCCCAATCCATCTCGTAGAGGCTGGGCTCATCGGTCAGCTCGAGGACCTTGGCTGGAACGTCCATTTCGACGGCCACCATCAATTCGAGGACATCCAGCCGGCTTCCGAACCTCCAATCGGCATACTCAAAAATCCGGAATTGGTCTCTCGCGTCTGCGAATCTGTCGCAGCCGTTGTCGGTGCTCATGCCAAGAGCGGACAGCTTCCCGTGACTCTGGGTGGTGATCACTCGCTTGTTTGTGCCTTGTTTCATTCACTTCATCACTTCTTGATCCTCCTTGACAGGCCGTGGGCACCCTTTCAGGCACCTTGGTGTAAGTCTTCCATTAGATCTGGTTTCATTCTGTTCATCATCTACTTGCAAGCTCATACCCAGAAGCATGCGTCGTTTGGGTCGATGCTCACGCTGATATCAATACGTTGGAAACGACCTCGAGTGGTACGTATGCCACCTCACTCCGTCCTTCAGGCTGTGTATTTAATCCTAGGAAACATCCACGGCATGCCCGTTTCCTTTCTTCTTGGGATTGGTGCAAAGATCCCCGAGTTTTCCTGGGTTCGACCTCTGCTCAAGCCCGAGCGAATCGTCTACATTGGTTTGCGCGATGTGGACGCTGGGGAAAAGCGTATACTCAAGGAGAACAAGATCAAGGCATTCTCTATGCACGAAGTAGATAAATATGGAATCGGCAAAGTGGTGGAAATGGCTCTTAATCATGTAAACCCTAATCGGGACTTGCCTATTCATCTGAGCTTCGACGTCGACGCGCTTGACCCATCCGTCGCACCATCTACTGGTACCCCGGTGAGACTATTATCAGCTACATCAATCTTTAATTGCTCAACTACTATTGTCCAGGTGCGCGGCGGTCTTACCTTCAGGGAAGGCCACTACATCTGTGAAGCTATCCATGAAACCGGCCTTCTTGTGGGGCTAGATTTGATGGTTTGCCCACCTCTTTCTCGTCTTCACCGTGCTCACCTTTGCGCAGGAGGTCAACCCTTCTCTAGCAGACCCGGAGAGTGTTCGCCAGACTGTCGCAGTAGGCTGTTCGCTCGTTCGGGCAGCACTAGGCAAGCGAGTAGTTTCTATTCATAGTTTGGGGTCTCACATTCTTTAAAAAGGCGAAACTCTTCTATGAACGATTCCATAGCACTCTGATGTAATGTCAGACGCAAATAGACTGTCTTTTCTCCAAAAATGATATATGCCCACATGGCAAATGGCCATGGTCAATGCCACTGCCCACACATGGCCGCTCACAGCGGCTCTGCTTCAGACCCGATCGGCACCGTTTACTTTTACAGTAAATTCGTTCATACTAGAAATTACAGTGCGATCGAAGTCAGAAGTCATATTGAAACCACGTTCTGTATTCAACTACGCACACGGACAGACTAAAAGCGCCTGCTTAAAGAGACGGGTTATGACTTGAATTGTTCATTGAATTCTCTCCCGATGAGCATCCGCCTGATTTCCTGAGTGCCAGCACCAACAGCATAGAGCCTTGCGTCTCTTAATATCCTCCCCATCGGGTACTCTAGAGGCATTCCCATAAGCGCTTGTGAGAATCACGATTCGCCAAAACTGACCGTTAATGTATCCATTCCCACCCAGGCATTGCATGCCCTCCATGGCCACTTCTATGGATCTATCCGTGCTGTACAGTATTGCCCCAGCACAGTCCTTACGACGAACACATTAGCCAACGAGAATGTAAATGACTTGTAACATACCCTACGGCTTACGTGACCAGAGTCACAAGCCTTTGCCACTGCATACACGTAGGATCTACTTGCATTGATCTTTGTGTACATGTCGGCGATTTTGGCTTTCCCGATATTCTTAGTTCATGTCAACGATAGGAACATTACTAGCCCAATACCTTGCATCAATTGGAATGTCCCGACCGGTTGACCAAACTGCTTGCGCTGGTGAACATACTCGACTGCATAATCAAAGGACGCTTGCATCAACCTGCCGTTGATTAGACGAGGTATTCAATTCCAAAAAGATCTTACCCTAATGGGCCTCCACTTAATACGAGGCGCTCGAGATCGAGTCCTGACATGAGCACCCCCACACCTCTGTTTACTTGGCCAAGGACGTTGTCTACCGAGACATGAACGCGATATACGTACCACAGAAGGGTACTCACCTTCGGGTACCTCACAATTCTCAAACACCAATTCACAGGTATCACTACCTCTCATACCAAATTTGTCTAGTTTTTGGTGCGTCGAGAATCCTTTGAATCCTCTTTCTATAATAAAAGCGGTGATGCCTTTAGACCCAAGATCTGGAGCGGTCTTTGCATAAACGACGAGCGTCGAGGCCGAAGGTCCGTTGGTAATCCTAAGAAAACATCAGCTGGAATGATACAGAATAGAGTAAAACAAACAAACAAACCAGAATTTGTTACCGTTCAACTTCCATCCACCCTGGATTTTATCCGCTCGTAAACTCATGCTAACAACGTCACTCCTATAACACGACAGTCAATACTAGGCGATAAAACACGAAAATGATGTGCGGTACCCGCTGCCTGGCTCGCTCATAGCAAGACTGCCTACTTTCTTGCCGGATATAAGATCGGGCAGATACTTTGTCTTTTGATCTTCCGTGCCGTGTCGATGAATTTGATTCACGCAAAGGTTCGAATGGGCGCCGTAGGAGAGTGCGACAGAGCCAGACGCGCGCGAAAGCTCTTCCATGGCCAACGTGTGGTGGAAATATCCTAGACCCAAGCCACCATACGTTTGAGAGACCGTAACGCCGAGCAAGCCCATGTCCCCGAGCTTTTCCCATACGTCCTGAAAATTAGATTAGAAACGGTAAAGAGCCTGAGGTAGAGAACATGTGAACGAACCACTGGGAATGTGTTGGTTCTGTCGATCTCTGATGCTCTCAGAGCAATTTCTCGCCGTGCGAACTCGGAGACCGCATTCCTGAACTAGAGTATCATACAAATGAACCTGAATGCCTGTCGTCACCTGAGGAACAGCGTACCTCCGCCTGTTCCTCGCTCAGGCCCGCGACGTCAGCGTTGTAAGTTGAGGCATACCTGCGACCATACGAAGGGCGTATGAACCGCATATAGCGGGCTGGAGACCTCACGAAAGATACGAACGCCATCGATCAGGACTGGGAAACTCGGAGGAAAGCATTTGTATGTCTTGTTTGCACTCGTACCGGCAGCGCCGAGCCGGACCATATCCGCCGTTTTGCGGATGTCACGTGATAAACAAATCTATTCGACACAGTTTTTCTGTTGTACAACACTTTGGTAGTATTCGACGATCTGTCTATCGAGACGCGCCCACTTTTCAATCCGATCTGCTCCCTTTAGATCAAGATCGATTATGGAGACCGCATGAGGAGAATCCATTGGCGACTTCCCCAGTGCACCCGATCGAGGGATCCTGAATATCACGGAACAATCCTTGAACGTTGCAGAAAGCAAGTATGCGATCAAGTAAGTATCCATATCCTCAAGGCGTGGTCGGGAATGGTCCAAAGCACTATAAAGAGAGTGGTAAGAACCGACAAAGTTTCGCCACTCTTCAAGAGAAGGGTTCTGCCCGATTCTCAACCCACTCGCCGAGTTGGGACGCGCCATTGCATACAGCTTCGCAAGCCCTTCGATGTCGAGTGCATCGAGCGAGCGTTGCAGATTCGATATAATCCTCAGTGTAGGGGTCTGGAGAAACGGTAGCAGAGCAGTCGCGAGCGCTTCGTGGACATGTGTACTTGACGATAGAAATTCGCCCAGAGACGAATACGACTGCTACAGATGAAAAAAAGTGACCTGGATAGACGTATCCGTGAGCAAACACACCTGTGATGGTCTTATCATTTCCCCCGAAACAAATATCTTCATATTGTTCAGAGTGCCGTCGCTCTGCATCCAGCCATTCCAAAGGTCACAGATAGCCTTTTTCATACGCGCTTCATCACGGGAATAAAGGTCCAATGGACAATATTGTATAGGTATATCACCGTCTTTGTACTTGAAACGAGCGTGCATGCAGAACCTGCAAGTAGACGTCTTGACGTGTACAGTCTCTTTCGACAAATGAGCGGGGCAGGGCAAAAAGCCCCACTTGGGCTGAGACAGAGATACCGTCATGACGGTTCTCGTGCGGAGCAATAGTTGACTGACCTTTATTTCAATCGCCAGAATGTCCCCGCCGACAAGATCCGTGGCCAGTACGCCGTTTCGTCGAGCCTTGTCGATCCGGCCCATTGCTCGTCGTTTGGTGGGCCGGTCACCGTCGTGTAGCAATTCGAGCGCCGCTAACCATGTAGCGTCGACGAGCACGACGTCTAGCTCGGGAAGAAATTCCCGAGGTACGAGCGCTGCAATGACAGTGTTGTGGAAGGCAATGACCGGTTCATCCTCTTCCTCCGTTGCTTCGTCATGTGCCTCGAGTGACGTTTTGCGTAGGCGCAGGACTTTTCCAGTAAAATGAGGATGGGATGGACCCTTGTAGGAGAACACGATTGTCGAACCTCCTTCAGAGAGGTAGGCCCAATGGTGCGGAAGGCTTCGGGCGATGTCCACTCGAGCCATAGGAGGAGGAGATCCACATCAGCGTCAAGGTCAAAGCGCAAGGCTATATGGACGAACAATGCAAACTAGTCGTTATATCAGAAACCAGGCCTCCGTTGCAATTGGTACGCGCTCGAGCTCTCAGTCGATCGCTGAGCGTATGTCTCGCCAAACCACCACCGCTTCAGACTACAACGGACATTCCAAGGTGCCCTCCACGTTTCGTATTCTATAACCCATCTTGAATACCCTCCAGGAACGCGTCGATTATCAGGAGGCGCCAGAACCCCCTGAAGTGCGTCCTCCGCCAATTCAGCTGAGGGACCTCGAGTGTATCCGAAAACTAGGTAAGCTGGTGCGTACACATCGCATACCCACTAACCCATCCCTAAAGGTACGGGTGCTTATGCAAACGTCCTGCTTGTCCGCGTGCGGACCAGAGAGCAGGGTCACCGATTCGACCGACCGGGTTCTTTATTTGCCCTCAAGGTTTTCCCCAAGGTTGACATGCGGAACTTTGACAAGGTATGTACGGTCTACGATTCATGCACAACGTCTGACGTCGAATCGATACAGAAACGTCCAGATTATGTCGACGCGGAAAGGGAAAGCCTCTGCCGGCTTCCATGGAGCCCCTGGGTCAGCGGCGTCATCGATGCATTCCAGGACTCGCTCAACGTTTATCTCATGCTGGAATGCATTCCGGCGGGCGTGCTACACGATGTTATCCACCGTCGCGGACCACTGGATGCACGTACGGCGCGTTTTTATTATGCCAACATCGTGTGCGCTTTGGGCTTTTTGCACAGCAACAAAATAGTGCATCGGGATCTGAAACCAGCCAACATCATCTTGAAGCCTGATGGATACATCGCTCTGGTAGACTTTGGGCTAGCGAAGCCTGAAGCCGGTTGTCACACGTGGGTAATAGTTGGGACGCCATTCTACATGGCCCCTGAATTGAGTGTGAGCGAGGGTGGGATCGGTTACGGGGTGGACTGGTGGTCGAGCGGTGTGATCTTGTACGAGATGGTTACCCAACGAGTGGCGAGTACAGAATTCTGGACACACGACTGATCTAAACTGAGTTATTTTTCTAGCCGTTCTATGGAAAGGAGGAGGCAGAGATTTACAGACGCATGACGACGAAGTACGAGTGGCCTAGGGATGTCGATGTTGGGGAATCCCTCAAGTCGATCGTTGCGGGACTGCTGACTCGGGATCCGACGAGTCGACTGGGTGTTGCAAAGAGAGTGAGCGAAGATCCGTGGCTGACAGGGATTGACTGGAAGCAGATGGACGGGCAGAGTTATATTGTCGGTCAAGTTCTCGCGTGGCAATGAAACGATGCTAAATTTGGTTTGCAGGCACCATGGGTTCCTGGCGAGGTACATCTCTCTGAAACGTGGCAGGACCAGTGCCTCGAACTGCAAGAGAGCATTCCCGAAGTAAGGATTGTTCTGCCACCTGCCCATTTGAGACATGACAGTCGGTAACTTTGTATTGGTGATCATGATGAGAACATTTCAATAGAGTATGTAAAACTTAATCACACGACATGGACAACGAATGGGGGCCGATGGGCTTCACGCTTAGCGTGCGTCCACGGTCACACTCGTCTACCTCCATCTCTTCGTCAGTGGTCGAGGAAGGAGAATAAGCTCTAATACAGTCATCTTCATAGTACTCTGAACCATAGTCCGACTCGTCATCGTCATCGTCAAAGTCGGATGGAAAGCAGGGTGGTGGGAGGCAGTTGCGATACCAGCTCCCCAAGAAGGCTTTAATGTCGATGGAGAGGCCGAGGTACTCGACGTTGCGAGCGAGGCCCTGCCACTCAACATCGCCCTGGTCGAGCGCCTTTTGAAGACGGTCGGTGTCGGCAAAGTACATCCATTCGATTAGAAGCTGGATGGACGACGGATCTGGTACGGGGAGGAATATGGTGGGGTGGGATGAGGGAGAAGGGAGGAGACGCGGAAGACGGCCTCGGGGGAGATGGAGTGGGACAGATGGATGGAGGCGAGACGGGGAGATGGACTGGATGACATCTTTCGGGGGGATGCCGCTGAAGAGACCTCTGAGAAAGAGGGACTTTGCAGCGAGACATTCTCTGTGGAGCTAGGGGAGCTGTGAGCGATGGCGGGACGGAAGGTGGAGAGAACATACCCTCAGGGAGATGGACGGCGGATGAACGGCAGAGGTGAGCGGGACGACTGGGAGGAGGTGAGCGCAAGACCGGAACGGAAAGAAGAGGGACATACCGAGCGTGCAGTTAGCCATGGCGGGGATGCGGGAACGAGTCTGCGATCGCGGCAAGAATTTTATACAGCTGATCGCGGCATGTCTAAAACCACCGACGTTGTCCAAGTCGGTCTTGGTCGCTTATTAGGCTCGATTAGTCGGCAAAGACGTCACGGCGGACATCGGTCATGCGGTTCGGTAGCAATGCGGCAAGAATGTGATTGGTGGCAGGTGCGGCTGACCGTCGGCGGCGGTCGGTTCGGCAGCAGTAGGCAAGAATTGGAACAAGATCGTCTTGTTCTACCAACGCCCGGCGGTCATTAGCTCTTTTCAAATTTTACTAACCGCTCATGGACGTTAATCCGTACGAATCGCATCCAGCCTTGTCCCAGATCGAAGCCGATCTCCTCTTCGAATACGCAAAACTCGCTCAACATCTCAAACAAGTCCGTGTTTTTCCTTCTTCCTTGTCCGATCTACACAACTCACGGCGGCTCTGAGCAGCTCACCGCGACCGCTAAATTGCTCGCTCAGCAGCCCGACCAAGACATCCTTGTCCGTTTGCGTGTCCTCGAGAGGAAAATGTCCCTCGTATTAACTCTGGTACACCTCTCCCCTTGCCTTGCCACTTTCCCTCGCTCACTCGCACCAGTTCAAGGCCTCCGTCTGGGCCGTTATCAACGAACAGTCCTCGGCCCAATACGTCGACACTAGCACCATGTAGTTCTCTCGTGTTCGTTTTCGTACTACAATCCTCACACCCTCATGCCCGCCACCCGACCTGTGAGCCCGCCCACACTCACCGCACCCGCATTCCAGATGACGAGCTTTCCGTCCACCCCGCTCGTGCTCACTTTACTCACGGTCCCCTCTACGCCCCACTCAAATGGTCGTACGCTCGTGATCGTGTTTTGATGCACTGTGGCGAGCTCCGTGTCTCCCGTCACGTCCCCGCTCCCAGCGTGCCCGCGCGTGTCTGCATTTCTAAACGTGTTGAATGCGCTGCTGTTTAGCCGCCCGACCCCTCCAGCTTTTCCACTCGTCCGTCCTCCACCAGACGTCGTGTCGTCCAGCGTCCCAACCAACGCCCACCCTGCTTCTGTTCCAGAAAACACGACCGGCTGGCAATCGTGTCCAGCCGCCACGACACTGTCTTCGCTGGTCCACGTAAGTGTCACCAAAGGCAGTGTGCTTATCCGCACACTTTGGATCACGGGCCCACCGGGGTACACAATGCTGATCGTGCTGTCGTGACCTGTACACCTCTCGTTCAATCAATCCGACTCTCGACAAACGGAAGATTGAGCTCACTCGCAAATGCCAAAACATCCCCCGAAGGTGAAAAGCTCACTGCGTGAACCCATCCACCAGCCGGGCTCGCATACTCCCCGCACACCGTATTGAACGGGAGTTTTTCTCCCCAGACGGTACCCGCGGGCCTGATGTAATCGTTTGAGTCATGTCCAGATCACTGCACGATGCACGACCAACTTCTTATCCACGTCCTTGATGTAGGCCGACACAACACACGCTTTCATGTCGGCACTTCCGGCAGCGAGCAGCACATTATTTGGGTGCCAGTCCACACACAGCACGGTGGACCGAATCGGTTTCTTCAACTGTTTCGCGACCCACCAATTGTTCTCGGGGTCGAACGAACACACTGCGATCGCTCTGTGTCATGAGGTTAATACACGTCTGCTTCAACACCGACAAGATCGAACCTGGCACCGCTCCCCACCGCAAATTTATCTTCGTTGGGGCTCCATCGGACAAACGTAGCTGCCCTATTAACACGCAGTAGTACGAGCGTCGGTTTCCACACCATCCCGCCTGTGACTGGGTCCGGCGATTGAGACCAAACGTAGGCATTGCGATCTTGCGATGCGGTCACGATGCGGTTCGAGTTTGCGGCCCAGTCGATGGACGTGATGACTTTATCATGCTTGCAACGACAAGTTCGTCAGACCGTGCTTGCTCGAATGTGGTATGACGGACCTCTGCAAGCGTCTCCGTAGCCATCCATTCCTTTCCTTCTTTGACGTATATCTGTGCTTTGGTATCGTTCAGGCTGAGCGCGACCTCTGGAACAAGTCGCATCAGTGCAGGGAGAGTATCGTCGGAAGGGGCGTACGGCGACGATCTGCGTTGAACGCGTGGCAAGTGATGGGGGTCTGTGCGATGGAATAAACCTCTGGTGCAGTCATGGCTCCGCGTGCTCTTCCAGCGACGGTGGGTGAGCGTAGACGTGGAGGCTCGTTCGCGGAGTCGCGTACGGGTGTTGCCACGTGCCTCGCTGCGCATGTCTAACGGCGGTGCTCCCTGGTATTCCGACTCGAGTCCCTACTTACAATGCACAATAAGCCTACTTACAAAGTCATTGAAAACTAAGACATGCCGATTCTCGCCTCAGAGGCACGACCAAAAATATAATGGTCACGACCTTCAATTTTGAAAAACACACAAGGCCGATTCTCGGACCGGGTCTCAATTCGATCAGCCGCCTACGTTGGCTGCTTCAAAGTCACGTCGCACCGTACTTGGCACCTGGACAGGCGTCTGGCCTACTCAGGCGAATCATATTTGCCAGCACCGTTGTGTCCCAAGATCTCTGCCAAGCCCATTTGCATTTTGAAATACATTACCGAGCAAAGTTCGAGAAAACTTGCCATCGCTAGAGAAATACAGGCGAAGATTAGTTGCTTCGTGATATACATGAATGTAGCTCTACGCGACACGAGTAGCTTGAAGTGGCAATCGAGGAAACAAGAAAAGAAAAAGGTCTGGTTCAACACGAGGCACGATGAATGAGTGTCCCAGGTAGGATATAAAAGACCAAATGCGACGGCGAAGTCTAGACATTGTTTGCCGTGCTACTCGTGCTTGCCACATCGTTTTCGTCGACCTTGCTGCGGACTTCCTTGGCCCAACGTAAACCGCACGCATTGCACAATGTCTTGGGTCCTTGCGGGCCCTTCAAAGTCCTAAATAAGCAAGGAGGAACAAACATACGAATTAAATACTCGCCTTTCGCCACTCGGGAGAGTCAGTTCTCCCGCAAGTAACGCAGACGTATTGTTCAGTAGCGTTGGATTTACGCAGCTGGAAATCTTGTCTGAGTTCAGCGTTATGCGAGTAGAAGGTGGGCAAACCTTTTTCCGCCTAGAGGTGTCATCGCCCAAGTTATCATCCATGGGCTGTGTACTCGAAGCGACAGTATACTGTCCGCTGAATGTGTTCAGGCCAAGAGATTCATGGATAGAACCCTGCGAGGGGCCACCTGGAACAAGACTGTCATACGAGTGCCCTAGATGTCGATCGTAGAGCCCGCCAGAGATATCGGAAGAGTGAAAAGAGGTAGCTTGAGTGGGGGGCCGCAAGGCGGAAGGGTATCGAAGAGAATATGCATTAGAGGTCGATGGACCTGAGATCGGGGGTGATGGCGCACGGACGCGTAGCTCAGCAAGCCGCCTTTGCAGTCGCTCGTTCTCTACTTTGAGTTCTAGAAAAGTATTCAGCCTTGAAAAAAAGAAAGGGGGTTAGTGAGAGGATGGGTTGATGGTGGACAAGACTCACATGGCAACGTTGCGGCTGGGATAAGGTTTTGCAACGGCAAAGAAGCATCGAGCACTCAGCTCGTTTTCGATGAAATGGGGATATCCCTTTACTTCAAAAAGAACCTCGGAATGAGGGACGTCTGGGGTGTTGATGGGGGACTTGGCTCTGAGACGAACGTAAGTGTTCATCTCTGTGTGTGCGCGAAGAGACTCGTCAAAGGCAGCATGAAAGGCGCGCTGATCTTCTACTGCGAAGGCGTGAAGGAAGAGATCGGTGTCGAGGAAGATGGCTTACGGTTGACTAGGTCGATAAACTGATGATCGATGAGCTCAGCGTCGGACCACCCAAGGAGCTCGGAGACAGCGCGACTACAAAACCAAATTTTGGCCTCACTCGAGAGGACAAAGATGATCGCATCGGAGAGTTCGTGTATGAGGAGGTCCGCCCAGCGTTTTCGTCTTGTGAATTCAAAGGTGGTAGGGGACGAGGATGACTTGGATGCAGAGCCAGACATGATGAGGAAGCTGTGGAGAGGGTATCAAAGATTCCCAACTCGATCTATTACATGCAAAAGCAGCGGATTGTATATGACGTCGACGATACCCCCAAATCCTACCCGATCTCGGATCTTGCCGCGACCCCAAATTGCGACCTCAAATTACACAGTACCCTCCATCGACCCGAAGCTCGGTTCCGGTCACAAACCGCGAAGCATCACTGGCAAGGAACACAATCGCGCCCTATCAAAACAGTCCGTCAGACACTGCGTGACACACGGTCTGGGTACTCACGGAGAGATCCTCCGGTTCGCCCATCTGTCCCCATCCGGATTAGCTTCCGACACGTGATCACATGGCAACCGAATTTTCTACTTACCTTGCCCATTGGGGTCAGGCTCTCCCACGTTTTCTGCGGGTAATTCAGTTGCCGACCCTGCACGGACCAACCGCGTTACGCACCTTGAGTTCAGCGTCGTGCGCCAAGATCGTCTTCGTCAGCTTGGTCAGCATGTACCCGGGGCTGTCCTTCGTCAGCACCCATCCACGGTCACCCCGGGGCCCCGCTCTTACCTGAGTGTGTTTACCCGCACCCCCTTCTTTGCCCACTCCACCGCCAAACTTGACGCCATGTGTCGCACGGCTGCCCCAAACGTCACTTTGTGTATTATCTCCACACAAGAAGCTCCACTTACCCGCTTTTGACGCATTGTATGGCGTTTGTGGCTGTGCACCTGTCAATTTCGATCCAGGCAATCCGCGCGAACCGTCTACTCACCTGAGGAATATTGATGATCTGTCGTCCACGTTAGCAACCGTACGCCAAAATCATTCCAGGACCGCACCGAAGCGCTCATGCTAGCCACCAATACAATCGACCCGCCGCCTTGCGGTATCATGTTCCGAGCCGCCTCACGTGCCGTAAAGAACGCTCCGTGGACATTGATGTCGTACAACCGTTTAATTCGGTCGAAGGGGTAGCTGCAAGTTGAATACGTTAGCTACACCGACGTCGTCGCTTTTGCCAAGTCTTGCCACTTACTCAAATGCAGAGTAGTTCTCCACGATACCTGCGAAGCGAAATTACCGCGTCATGCCATGAGGGTTGCTCTCGCCTTTCTACGTACCGGCAGATGCAACCACAGAGTCGACACGCCCAAACGTGTCCATCACAGTTTCAAATGCCTTTTGCACCGACAGCTCCGAGGAGACGTCACAACCAATGCCAATCACACTGTAGTCCTCTGGCTTCAAGTCGCTGTTAACTTGGGATTGTCTTCAGTAGCCGATCTTGCACGACACTCGCCGCCGAGCACTGACCGCATGCGTTTTGCACTAGCTCCTTGGCAGCTACTTGTGCTTCGTTTTCCTTCAAGTCAATTATTGCCAGTCGCGTGCAACCACTATGGTTCATTGTAGTATCAAATGAAAAGTTCCGAGACTGAATACGCACGACTGCACAAACGCACTGCAAAATTCGTTCCCTAAGCCCCGTGCTGCTCCAGTCACGACACATACCTAAAAGTGTTCAGTATGTTTTCCGTCACTCAGAGTGGAGTCGACGTACCTTGTCTTCGAGAGAGAATGAAGGAAGAACGCGGGTCGCCCTACGTGGAACTGCAGTGCTCTGCAGCCTCGCATGAGACACGATAGCACGAGATACAGCCAAAGGGCGCGAGGAGTGAGAGGCGAGGCGTGCGAGGACGGCAAAAGCCATGGTGAGCAAGAATCTAGTTGGTGGGGAGAAAACAAGTCGGAGGAGTGTCGACATAAATTGATCGGACCTCCATTTTAAGTCTCCCGTTTAGGCGATACTTCTCGGCCCGCCCAGCCCTAAGTCGCCGGCTGCCGCAGCACGCTCGGATCTAACAACACCTCTCGTATTATGTAGCACATCAACATGCAGACTTCAGGCATAACTATCGGTACCTCATATAAGCTAAACGAACGCAAGCTGCGCTAATGAAGGGTATCTGCAAATCAAAAAAAAAAAAAACGAGCCAATTAGCTCCCAAAACAAGGTACAGTAACACAAGCAGCAAACGAGAGAACATGAACAAGAAGAAAAGACAAAGGAAAGTACACAGATACTACAGGAGTAAAACGATCGTAAGGGACAAACATTCAGATGCATGCAAACTTGGATTTTCGTCTCTGCAACTCTTCCATCCGGGAATCCAGTTGCGCCCGGGCGCGCTCCTTTGCTCTCCGCTCTTCGTCCAACCGCGTCTCAAGTGATTGCTTCTCTTCCACAATGGACTTCCGAACAGTAGCAACCTCCCGACGAGCTTCCTGAAGCTCGTTCCGAAGCGTCTCTAATTGTGTATTGAGTGAATCTCGTTCCCTCGCAAGCTCCGTTGCTTGCATCCGAGCTTTTCGCACTGGTTCCGACCGCGCCACAAATTAGTACCGATTACACAGGTATAGGGTGGGAGCGTACAGTTTTTCTCCGAGTCACTCAGAGATGTTTCAAGCGTACTGACAAGATCCATATGGGTGGCCAGGTCGCTTTCACAATGCGACAACTGCTTGTTCAGCGTTTTGATCATGACCTCTTGTTCGCTAATGTGTTTCGCTTGGTCCTCAATTTTCGCAGCCGCGGTCTTGGCATCCAAAGGCCCGCCGGCGATATTCATCGAGGCGACAGACGTTGCGGGAGAGTCAGTTTGTGAGTCCTTGGATATTGATGGAGACATAGCCGATGACTGAGTCGATACACTGGAATGGGATTCCTGTGTCTTTGGCGCGGGTGGGGGTGGGACTGATGGAGGTGGTGTCGGCGGAGGAAGCTTGCCGTTTAGGCCGTTCACTCTGGAGAATGGGATATTGCGATCCGACGCGCGCTGCGGAAGATCCTGGATACCCGAATTGCGTGCTAGCTGCGCCTGTAAATCGCGCACAGCACCCTCCTGCTTGCTCTTCTCCGCCTGCAAAACATCCTTTTCGTCCTTGACACGCTGAAGGCTGTCCTGCATCTCACCGATTAGAGAACGATGTTTTTCCAGCTCTTCAGCGAGGGATTCCTGATGAGATACTTCTTGAGTCAGTCTTGTTTGTTCGGTGGCCATCATCTCGAGTTGAGCCTTGGCTCTCTCCAACTCTCCACGAAGGCTGTCACTTTCCGATCGAACGTCCACGAGCTCCCCCTCCATTTTCGCAATGACCTGCGTCTTCTCATTGGCGGATCGACTCTGGGCGGCCTGCGTCGCAGCAAACTCGCTGGATGTGATACGGTGTGACTTGGCCTCTTGTCTGAGCACCTCGAGATCCTTCAACATAGCCACTCGCTCGTTTGCGTTTATTTTTTCCATATCCGCTAAAGCCGAGGCAGAATGTTGCCGTTGCCTTTCCAATGCCTGAGAGTGCTGCGCTTGGGAAGTCCTAAAGTCAACCCGAACGGCCTCAAGTTCTCCCCGGAGAATTTGGTATTCGCCTACAAGTTTGCCATGCACGTCCGAATGCTGCTGCTCTAGCTTGGCTAAAGCTG
The DNA here is from genome assembly GCA_038093715.1 of Austroboletus cf. mucosus. Lineage (NCBI taxonomy): Eukaryota > Fungi > Basidiomycota > Agaricomycetes > Boletales > Boletaceae > Austroboletus > Austroboletus cf. mucosus. The sequence continues at coordinate 133,314 of JBBPST010000003.1, read as the reverse complement.
CCAAAGAGCGGTCACGTTCCTCTAGCAATGCGCTTTCCAATGTTTCTCGCGCTTCTGCAAGGGCGCCAGCATGTTGGTCCTGAGCGCTCTCGAGGGTAAACGTCAAGCCGGCCAAAGTAACCTCGTGCTCAGCTCCGAGTTTTTTGATGGCGTCTTCATGTGTTGCCACGAGTGTTGAGCATTCCTCGTCATATCGCAAGTTGGAAATCCGGATGGCCTCTAGATGCGCCTTCTTGAGCTTAGTTACTTCCTCTTCGTGTCCACGAGTGACCTCATTAAGAACATCAGCCTGTCGTTCCTGAAGGGCTCGGATTGCTGATTCGTGTTCCTCCCGTGCCTTGACAACGGCAGTGGCTGCATCTTGTTCCAGTTGTGTGATCGTCTTGGTGAGACTCTCGATCTGCGCCTCCGACTGCTCTCTGACGACAGCCACCGCGGTAGTATGTTCCCGCTTCATGTTGTCCCGTCGCGTTCTATAGTCATCCTCCTTGCTTGCGAGAACTAGAGCTTGCTCAGACTTGAGCTTCTCCATGTCTTCCACATACACGGCATCTTTTCTCGCAATGGCGGCGACGTGCTCTTCTTGTAGTTCGCGAAGAGCTTGACCCCGAGCTGATTCCGATTCAGATAGAGAGCAATCGCGAGTCTTCTCGGCCATGCGCAGTTCGCTCGCATGGTCCTGGCGGACACGATCAAGCATAGATACAGCATCCTCTGCTTGCTTGCGTAGCGCCTCGGCATGGTCATTCCGAAGCTTCGTCAAAGCGTTGTAATACTCTTCTTCGGTACGATGTAGGTCGGCTGCGGAGCCCTGTTCCATGCGTTTTACTGTTTCCGCATGTTCGGAGGAGACCTTGCCAAGCGCCTCTTGGTGAGCTTCGGCTAGTCGCTCAAGAGCGGCTTTCCCCTCTTGCGACGTACGCTGGAGTTCTTGTTCGTGGTCGACTCGTAGTTTACCAAATACCTCTTCGTGATCTTTCAAGGCTTTGTCAAGAGCAGACGTTGCTGCCGACAGTTGACTCTGAAGATCGCCAACTGTAGCCTTATGTTCATCCTTGAGACTCGCAACAAGTTCGTCGACCTCTGTAGATTTTACTCGAAGAGCATCCTCATGCGCAGTGCGCAAGGCATCGATGGCGGCAACATGGTCTTTTTCCACTTTCTTGATGGTTTCGATCAACTCCTGCTCACGTTGACAAACAGTGTCCAGGTCGGTCAGGATATGATCATGCTTGGCACGTAAACCTTCGAGCTCAGTTGACATGTTCAGCGTCTAAAAATACACACGTTAGACAAATGTGACCCATTCAGCAAAGAATAAAACATACTTGATCCCTCGAGAGCGTGACAAGTTCATCATGTGCACGATAGATTTGAGCTAATTGATCGTTCAAAGAACTGACCAGTTCATTGTGTTGCGACTCTTTCTGAGCCATGGCCCTGAACGAATTCATTAAACATCGGTAAACAAGAACACTCGGAAAGTACTCACAGCATAAGCTCATTGAGACGATCCAACGACTCATCCACGTCTGCGTCCGCGTTGAGGTCGTCGACAGTAGACGACACTCCGTGCAGTTGCATACTCTTCCGAACTGCGTTGAACTTTTGAATGGTCGTGGGTGACAGATGCATGCTATGATCCTCTAGTTCTTTGGTCATCTCAACAGGGAGCGAGGTCGCATCTGCCCGCTCTCTCTCTCTCAAAGTACCTTCCAGGGCATTGATTTCAGCTTCACGCTCCTTCAGAACTTCCTGTAGACGCATTATTTCTTTCTCCATGCTAGACGCAGATCGTTGCTCAGTCGGAGTGATATTGCTACCAAGGTTGGAGGCGGCGAAAGCAAAGTTGGCAGGAGGGGAATGTGAGATCGAGCTAGACGTTCCGTGACTGGAGTTGGACATTTTTCGGGAGCGCACTGACGAAAGCTCCTGCGACAATGACAATGAAAGCGAGTGAGAGGCCGATCTAGTCGGGCGTAAGAACGGGTACACAACTGCATAGTAGAACAGGACGGTACCTTCCATGGAGTGACTCCAAGGAGATTGCTTGCCGGAAAAAATGCTTTCTTGCAGATTGGTCCAGCGGCGAGTCAGGAATTATATCCTTGTTCCTCGAGCTTATCATTCTCCTTCGGATGGGCATCGTCTCCAGACTTTCCGGAGCGGAACATTCCGGGATGGTGGGGTTGGCAAGTTTTGCTTCTTGAATCTGAGCAGCGAGGTCAGCAATCTCTTGTAGTGCGTTGCGGTATTTAACGGTCATGGTGGACAGATCAGCGAGCGTGGCAGCATGAGTCTGTTGCAATGCAATCAGTTGGCCCTCAACTGAGGTGTCTACCACAGCTGGAGTGCTAGCACCAGAAGATTGGGACCCATCAATTTTGCTCGGGTGCTGAAGGTTCCGCTTTGCTTCCTCGACCTCTCCGACCATACTGCTTAGGCGCATACGGTCTTCGTCGGCTTCCTTCTTCTTCCGTTCCCACTCCTCCATTTTGAGCTCGAGACCCTTGACTTTTTTCTCTCGCTCTTCTAGATCCGTACGCCAGCTTGCCCCGTCTTGTTCCAGGCCCTCTAACCGTGATTGAAGTGCGGCGACCTCTTGACAACGCTTTTCACTCTCGTACTCGAGCTGCGCAATGGTCTGCTGTAGTGAGAGGACGGATTCGTCGGATTTGGTGAGGCGAGCCTCAAGCTCGGAAATATATGAGGCGGTATGGGTTTCTGCTTCCTTGTAACGAGCGAGCTCCCGTTTAAGGTCGATCAGAGACTCGCTCGAAGTCATCGAGCTTTCATCATATGACTTCACCTTCTCCTCAAGGTCGCGGACATAAGCCTATATACAACTAATCAGTAGGTAGAGAGAACTTGGCAAACCTCGACGCACTTCGGTAGAGGTTTCTCGCTCTGTCAGTTTTCCCAGTCGCGCCCTGAGCTCCTCTACGTAGAGCTCCGTAGCAGAGTGCCTCTCCGTTACTTGTCCCAGTTCATCTTCCTTTTCCTCCACTAGTTCGTTTGTCAAGCGCAGAGCTGCCCGGTTCAAGCCCAACTCTGCTTCCATAGCGCTGATTGTCTTTTCGTATTCTTCAATGACAGGTCCCACGATCTCTTCGTACTTTGCGGTTCCGCCAACGCTTCCACCAGTAGATAACCGATGACGTTCGCCAAGTTCGCGACGGAGCCTCGCAAGTTCTTCGGTGCGATCAACATACTTCTCTCTTAAATCCTCGTAATTATTCTGGAGTTCAGTCATCTGAGCGAGAATCTTCTTGTTCGAGCCTTCCGTAGCGTCGACGACATGCGTCGGCTCTCCTAAAGTAGATGCAACAGCTCCACCGCCTTCCTTGAGTTGTTTGACCTCTTTACGTAGGCGAACGATGGTGCCTTGCAACCATTCAATATCGTCCCATCCATCTTCTTTCTCGTTGACGACCGCTCGATTTTTGATATTCCTGGCACGATTCGCATACTTGAGAGTGTTGACAGTCTCGCCTACATTCCACTCAGTCGGGCTGACACAGGCGATCATGAGTGTATGTGCGTTGCCACCTAGGGAATCTTGAAGGAGACGAGTGAGTTTAGAGTCGCGATAGGGTACGTGCGAGCTGGTGTGAGACCTCGCGCGAGAAGGGTCACCAAGAGCTGAAATAACATTGCCTAGGGCCAAAAGGCCGCTATTAATGGAGATACCCTCCTTGATACGCTCACCGGCGGCGGCGGTTCGCTTGAGCTGAGCTTGAAGTTAGCTGACAAGAAAATCGGGGGAGAGGAATTGATTACCCGTTCTGAACCAGCCAAGTCCACGAAATGGAACTTGGACACAATGGTCATCCATTCCCCGCCATCATCATCATTATCGGCTGCTCGGCCATCTGGCGGTCGCAGACCTAGTGAACTAGCCGGCCGCAGGCCCCCTCCCCTCCCCATTGCAGCATGGAAACTCGGAGTAGCCGGCCGACTCATAGTCGGAGAAGAGACTCTTGCGGATGTGGGTGAACTGGTATAGAGAGACCCTGGACGGGCAAGACGCGAAGGTGAACGACCATTAGGAGGCAAAGGAGACGATGACCGAGGGGGAGGGCCAGAACCAGTGAACTTCTTCTGAGTGAGAGTCAAGGAAAATATGGCATGTGAACGAGAGGATTGGGCGTTCATGTCGGTCTCGTTGGTGCGCCTGATAGAGGTTCCCTGACGAATCAGGCTGGAAATTGATCAGTCGGGGCCAAAGGGGCTTGAACGTGCCAACAATTAATCACGTACTTCATGACTTCGTTGCTGTTTCGGACGTTGACCTCTCGAAGGCCACCCCAGATTATGGAACCGTCTTTCCCTTCCCTTATCTGTACTTCGCGACGGGCGCCAGTGGCCTCGTCCGAACTCAAAAGGTCAATCAAATCCTCATTGTACACTTCTATGAATGAACCCTTGATACTGTAATTCCAAGACCCGCCACGTTCGTCCTTGAGTTTCTTTGCGTGCGAAAAAATCGTCGATACTGCACGGGGTATGATACCCATGCGGTTGTTTGAATCGGAAGGATTGGCATCCAAGTCGATGCCCGTCATGGTAAAGGTCTTCCCGCTACTGGTCTGGCCATAGGCAAGAATGGTGCAATTGAAGCCTTCGAGAAAACGCGAAATGAGAGGATGAGCAGTGCTCGTAAAGAGAGTATGCTGGGTTGTATCCGGCGAATGGACCTGGTCGAAAGTAAATGCTTGTTTTTTTCCCGGAGTGCCCGGAGAGGAAAGAGCGGTTGCAGAGCCGGACGCGGTGGGCTGCGCAGAGACTGCATCGACCGAGACGGTGGTGGGCGATGTAGCGTGAATGACGGTCCTCTGGAAGCGGGCGGGGATCGACGCGAGGTCAGCTGCGGTCGTGGGCCGAATGCGCAACGCTGCAACGGGAGCAAGATAAGTAGGCGGGCGGGCGGGGCGGGACAAAGAGGGACTCGCCGACTTGTACGGACGTCGCTGCGCCCGACGACGGCGACGGCGACGAGGAGGGGGGCGCCATCGGTATGGGAAGTGTGGTTGGAAGGGGAATGGCGGGCGTTGCCGACCGAGTAGCGTTGGCTCACACGGGCCACAATATGAATGACACTGACAACTCATATCACGCCTCCGCTCCAGCCAGCTTAACACTATATTGTATAGAATTATGTAGTACGGGTATGTTGAAAGCTATGAAACAAGGCGGTGAATACGAAAGAAAAAAAAAGGATCGTGAGCGTACGCGTACAGCGTGTCGTAAACCCGAAACCCCAATCATGGCAGCCAGATTTTCACTATCTGGTCAACACCCGCCGATGCCACAACGTTGACCAGCTTCTCGGGCTCGCCCGACGTTGACTCGGCCCCTTCCGCCCCATTCATCTTCCCGGTGTTCACGGACACCTTTTGCCGACCCCAAGCGAGAGAAGCCACGAAATGCGTGTGCGCCTCCACGGTCTTCATACATCTCCCTGTCGAAAGTTCCCACACGCGTATCGTTTTGTCGTCAGACGCCGAAAGCAAAAGCTTCCCCGACGGATGGAACACGAGCGCACGAATCCAGTTGTCATGTCCAGCCTGACAGAAAAAAAAACATTAATCGCCTCTCCGCCCGACGATCAAAGGCACGCTACAAGGTTTTTCAGCATCTGGCCACTCTGCGCGTCCCAGAGCTTGATCGTCTTGTCTCTCGAGCCCGTGGCGACATATGCACCGGGTTTCTTCACCCGGTCCGTGTTCTGAATGCAACGTGAGATGCCCATATGTCTGCTGAGCACTATGTGAACGAACCGGGACGCCGGCAAGCTCGCGAATGGCACTATATGACGCAATCGGCGCAAAAACTACAATCTCGACCTGGTGATCGTGCCCTCGAAGCTCCAACTTTTGCTCGCCAGTAAGCGGGTCCCAGAGTCGAGCAGTCTGTCGCGTGTACTCTTCAAGGCATAGAACGCAAAAGGGCCCGAGAAACAATTCACCTGATCCTTGCTAGCACTAGCCAGCAGTCGCCCGTCGTCGGACGGAACGACATAACGGACCCAGTCGGTATGTCCAATGATCGTCCGCACGAGATGCCTTGTCGAAATCCATAAGCGTTGCCGCTACATGCGGTCCCGCACTTACGCTGAAGCAACATTGAATATCCTAATGGTATGGTCCCAACTTGCACTGACAATCAGTTGGTCTCCCGGAAGGAATCGTGCAGACGAAACCGCATGATCGTGGCCGGTCAAAGTCTTGACGTTCTTCCACTCATTCTGAGAATCCCAAATCTTGATAAACAAATCCGACGAGCATGTCACTGGACATCTCCATCGTGAGAGCAAGCACCACCGATGTATTGACCAGTGCTCACCCAACAGATGTCCCTTGTGGTCGAATTCGACATCATTCACCCCTTTCTGATGACCCTTCAGTGTTCTCTCAAAATCGCCTGTTTCCCAGTCCCAGATTTTGACGGTAGCATCCTCGCTAGCGGAGGCGAGCAGTGAATACTGAGGGTGGAAAGCCACGCGCGTGATGCTCTGCCTGTGTCCGGTTAGGACGTGTGCAGCTGGGGCACGCGGTACCCAATCGGCCTGCATTGCGGCACGCTTTGAGGGTGCAAGCGAGAGTTCTTCTTGCAGGGACGCATTCCGCGTCTCAAGGTCCATGATCTACACCGAACAATGTTCAATCGCACGACACCAGGCGAGCAGTGGGCGCACGACACCTTCTTCTGCAAACGAATGACGCTCGTCCATTTCTTCTCCAAAAGACCTGCGTATTTCGCCTTTGGATCTGGAGTATATTCTACGCCCGCGTCTTCCTTGAGTGCGTTGTACGCGCCAATGAAACTGTTAGCATGGAGGTACTCGAGCATGGACTTGTGCCTGGATCGATTGTTGGCAGACAGTGAGTATCAGTCGACAGATCCTGTCTCGTACGCACAGTTCTTCCCTCTGGCGGTCAGAAAGGAGGGCCATAGTGATTCCAGCGCGTTTGGTGTGACCGTTTGAACGCGCGGTGGAACGAAAGCCAGATTAAACGATCTTGTCGCTGTCGTTCTCTCGGACGAGGGGCGATCTTGTTTTGTGTTGTTGTTCCTACACTAACATACGCTCGCGATAAGGCCAAGTGCCAGGCTGTTTGCTAGTCTACTGTTACAAGTACACGACCTTTAGAAGCATACTCCAAGGCAATCAAATACGGTTATAGAGGAATGTGCCAATGGGAACAATTACAACGCAACAAACACACGGATATCCAAGTCCGATTGACCTTGTCCACGGCTACTGTGTAAATCTGAACGGAAGACAGTGGGTAACGTGTTACACGGAGATGAGAGCCAATAGAACGGAACATCGGAGACAGGAGTTGAGACAGATTGAAGCAAAAGGGGAAACGCGTCGTAGCTTAGATAGAAGATAGAACGAAATCTAATCTGTAGTCGTCAGTACTTTTCGCACTTGATACCGTCTGGCCGCGGCAACGTTTTTGTTTAAAACGGTACACCACCCATATTCATGTAGTTTTGTCCTCCAGCGGGTCCTGGACTTGGGTGTCGCATAACACTCATGGCCTGCGTCTGAGGGATGCCAAATGCACTCATCATACCCATTTGCATCTGCATTTGGAGCATGGCAGGTGTCATTGTACCTGCCATCCCCGGGGACATGGCGCTATACATCGCAGATGGATTTGCCATGTTGGCCATCGTATAGATGGCCTGTTGCTGTTGCGGGGTGGGCGATTGGGACTGAGGCGTGGAAGTGTCCGATCCGTTGCCAGACCCGGCCGGTTGCTGACCTTGCATCTTTTGCATGGCCTGCAGCTTGCCGCAAAGTTAGGACACGCGAGCGCGAAACATGCAACAGACACACTTCATAAAAGGCGAAATCTTGCAAAAGCGACGTCCTCGCTGGATGAGTGTGGAAAATGCGAAGCATTTCTTGCCCTGCATCTGGCATAAGTTCTTGAGTGTCACGAGAGTTCGTGACGGGTTTGCGTTCGGCAGTGTTACTACGTATAACGATGAGTCACGCTTCCAGTGGACATCATGAGGACCGACTTTAATCGTATGTGACGAAGGTTTGCGTTAGGGATGTCACGGACGAAAATCCATCGAACCTTGAAGACGCCTTTCCACTTGTCCGATGCCCAAACAGTACTACTACGCGTGTAGTCAACCTAAATGGAGCGATGTGACTATATCCTGAAACTCAATCATACGGCAAAACATACCGGAGTCAGCATCTCTGCCATCCCACAGAAATGACCGCTATGGTCGGACGTCAGAGCAGTAACATGATATCAGCAAGGACCGTGCTCGCCTTGCGTTGACGCTGAAGAAGAGATATATTGGGCCTCTTCCAGCACATTCCTTGAATGCCTTATCAAGGCGCTTGTTCCCCGGGTCTGTTGAGCTCCAAATCTCATATTTCAAAGACTTGTGCACGTCATCTTCGGTGTATGATTTGATGACAAAGTATCGAGCCTACAACGCATCTGTAGCTCGTGCACATTAAATATCCAGAAAAACGTTACCAACATATTGTGGTCGAATGTCGAAATGTTGGGGATTATAACCCTTGGTAGCGATCAGGGTCGGAAGATCGACTGGTGAGTTGATGAACCCAGAGACAGACTGCACACTGTTGTTGTCGCTCTGGGATTGGCCTTGTGAGAAGCCCAAGCGAGGCGCCTGCATCGGACCCATCTGGTTGAGATATTGCGGGGGTATGGGCGGGACACTCGGGATACTGCCTTTTTGACCTTGGTTGTAGCCATAATTCAAGTTTGAGTTGGAGGTTCGCTCGGCGAGACGTTTCTCTCTTTGATCCCAAGTAGTTGCACCGGTTGCCGCGCCGTCGTTTGTAAGTCCGCGCTATGATCGCCAAGGAGAATAGTATCAAGTGGAGATAACAACAGAATGAAACACGTACCGATTGTCCGGTTGGGGTCTTGCGACCCTCGGGGTCGGCGCTCAACTGGAGCTTTAGTGAGGCGCCATTGTTGCCTTGCATGGCGCCCTGGCGCATAGTGCCTGGTGAGAGTGGGGCGGACTGCGCTGCATTGAAACGGGGCGGATGCACCGACTGCCCAACCTGTAAGGAAGCGTTATTCGAGTACAGTGAGTTGGCGTTGCTGTTGAGTTCCATGGTAGACAAGGCGCGGGCGACATCATCGACACTCGTTGCCGATCCTGAAAACGAGCCTCCTGGGGTACGCCAGCCGTTACCTGCGGACGTACTCCACGGGGAAGCACGACCGATGGGACTCGTAGGGTATTGGGCGCCATATTGCTGCTGGCTTGGAGGAGGGGAACGAGGTGAAAAGTAGGACTCGTCATCATATGGATTAACGAGGTCCTTTTCTTCCTCCTCTTCCTTGTGATCAGGAGGGCTCGGCGTCTGGCCAACGGTGGGAGTGTGTCTTGAACCCGTTTGCTGCAATGTACCGGCACGTTTGAGGCCGGAAGGTTGCATCTGTCTTTGTGCACCATAGGTGAGACTCTGGTGACGACGGACGCCAGAAGAGGGTGGGGGTGGGGAAGGGACATGAGCGGTGGTGAAATGGGGAGAGAGGGGAGAAGGGTTGGCAGCGGATGGCTGGTCTACGACTTGCTGATGGGCTTGGTCAGAGGGGGAGATGTTGTGCTGATGGGACTGGATGAGCGGTCGCAAGACGCTGGGTGAATTGAACGGACAAGGCTCACCTCGTCTTCATTGTTAAAGCCACGCACGTCTCGCTCCCAATCTTCCTCGTCGCCATCGTGGCCCGCGATGGCGGATAAGCTATTCAGGGTTCGTGGGGTGTGATTACCGGATTGCCTGGATGTCTGGGCGCGAAAGGCTGGTAGATGGGGTGAGAGGGGAAGGGGATGATTGGGACGGACGGACCTCTTTTCGAGTTGGTTGGAAGGGAGCTCTGCCTGTGGAGGGACGTTTTCTCACCGACTGCGCCGACACCGCCGACCCAGTCCTCGTCGACGGGCTCGTCATCGTTCCAGAACTGCTGGTCCTGGGACTCTTCTGATATGGTGGCACGGGCACCGGCCCTGGCTGTGCGTGAGGCGGCGGTGATTGTATGGTGGCGACGTACGCCCGTGGAGGGTGGTGAGACGGGCACTGGGGGAGGGGAAATGTTGTGGGAGGACATTATGGTTTTTTAGGTAGTAGGGGGAGGAGATGCGGTACTTGAAGCCTTGTGTGGGACATTCGCACCCTTGCCCTCCGCCACATGACAACTGATCGTGAGCTCGATTCAGAGCAACTACGTTTCGATTACAACCCTGCGCACGACACGCTAGCGGATGTAGTACATACTAAACCTCAGGCACGCCGCCTCTGCCGATCCGCCGCATAGTTGAGTCGGCGACCCGGCATGCCCTCTCCCATCCCCGTCGCCGAGTTCGCCAGCGCCCTCCGCCGCTGTCTCCCGCTTCTCCCCGCCCCCGCCATCGCCGTCGCCAACTCGGCCGGCCCCGACTCTACCTGTCTTCTTTTCCTCCTCCGCCAGCTTTTCCCGTCCCGCGCCCTTCTCTCCCTCCATGTCCTCCACCGCCTCCAGCCCGCCGGACCCGACATGGCCCTCGCCGCCGCCGAAAACGCCCGCCTCCTCGGCGTACCCCACCAAGCCCTAGACGTCCCCTGGGGCGTTCCCCCCTTCCCCGCCGTCCCCACCTCCGGGCCCGTCGAACGCCTCGCCCGCGACGCCCGCTACAACCTTCTCTTCCACGCCGTCTTCCGTGCTCGCGTGCCCCTTCTCGCCCTTGCCCACCACGCCGACGATCAGCTCGAAACAGCCCTTATGCGTCTCTTGCGCGGCTCCTCCCTCCTCGGTGCCGCCGGGATGCGCCCCTTGCGCAGATGTGGCATGGGCACCCAGTCCGATCCTGCCTCCTTCGGCTGTCACGGCCTTGACACCTTCATTCTCCGGCCTCTGCTGCCCTTTCCAAAGGTTCCTTCGACATTTTATTTCCTTGCGTCCCTTTGATCCGGAACTTGTTGCAGGACAGAATTTTGGCAACCTGTCACGTCAATCGTTTAAATTATATCCTTGATCCAACCAACACTCAGCCACACCATACACCCCGCAACGCCATTCGCTCCTACCTCGGCCAGGATCCCCCTTTCTCCCAGCCCTCGTCCTTTACCCCTTTCCTCCACAAACTCAAAGACGCGTCCTTGTTTTTGCAATCCTTTGCTGCCGACGTCGCCGGTGAAAAACAACGCTTGCATTCGGCTGTCAAGAATCTCGCAGCCAGATCAGAACGCATTGACCATCAAGGCACGCTTCTCACACTCCCACCTTCACCTACTAATGTCTCCCCACAGTAACATCGTTCCTTGACGAATGCCTCCCACCCTCTCCGACGAGTACCATCCTCCTCCCGTCCGTAAAATTACTCGACATCCTCGACCCCGACGTGCGCTTTGCACTCGTCCTGCGCGTCATGCGTTACGTCTCTTTTCACCCCTGGGGCTCTCTCCGCGCCGATGCCGACAGGCGCCGCACCAGCATACATCGTATCGTTCAAGCTTTATGGGCCCCTGATCCGCAGGCATCTCGGATCAAGAGATTTACTGCGGGCGGCGGCGTATTGTGGACTCCAGCTATATTTCATCCGAACAAGACACTCACAGTCGGGGATCAATGTTTGCATTTGACGCTTGGGCCCAATGATCGTTTCTGCTGGCTTGCCTCCCGCACACCTCCCTTCTCCAAGAATCCACAACAAGGCGCAGGCTCTCCTGACAAACTGCTGGTTGACCTCACTGAACGCCTTAGAGCGACTGTGTTCTCTGGCGCACCTACTGAGCCTTTTCAAATCCTTTACGATTGTCGTTTCCTGCTTCGCATCGACCCCTCCCAGATGCCAATTCACGTCAAGTCTGCCTTGGAGAAACATGGCCAGGCATCCATTCAAATTTTGCCATTCACCCAGTACTACTGGCCCAAAGTCACCCTACAGCGCAAATCCCACCCTGACGAAATTTTGGCGGCGCCACAACAGAACGGCTCTGTAACGGAGCAGTCTTGGATATCTATCAAGTGGGTTCGCTTATTAGATGCAGCATGACCGCCATACATGGACTCCAATGCATTATAATTAAACCGCCCGAGAACCGTTAACCACTTCCGACGTGATACAATGCTGCCTTCACGATCCTCGAGGAAGTTGACGTCGTTGCTTATTGTAGACTGTTCAAACATGGAACACTAACCTCTCCCTTCATTAACTGGTTTGCGCATTGAATGCTAGAACATATTGGTTACCCTCTCGAGGGCTCAGCGTTCCGTCGCACATTCATGCAACAAACCGACGAAACGTAGCTTTAAAAGTCAAACTTGATACTATGACTCTCCATCTATAAAGAGTGGTAAGAATACTTGTAGCGTAAACGAGTAATAAAAAGCACTGCTTACAGTAATATCCCCGCCTCGATACGAACCCCGCTTTTTCTTGTTTTTCTCTTTGCGAAATCCAGCGCCGCGGGTCACGATAAGGTCGCGATGTGCACGTTCCCCGTAATCGTTCGAAGCTCCGCCCTATAACGTCATTGAAGCATCGGTCGCAGATGGCGCATTTGTCACTTACTCTTGCCTTGAAGCCGTTGTCCAAGAGTAATTCGGGTGCCAGATGCTGGGTTTTAATCCGCTGGAAGCGTGTCTTGACCACTTGGGGCGGTTTTTCTATCTTCTGCGAAGTCTTCGCAGTCCCAGTAGTTAAGGTGACCGATACAACATTGACAGCTCCATGCTCGGAAACTTTACGCTTTTTCGCGACCTGTGTATCCTCTTGTGATTCTGACTCTGACTCTGAAGTGTCAGTGTCTTTGGTAGCCTCGTTTCTACTTTGGGGGGGTTTAACGCTCGCGCTCGAATCCGAGCTACTGGAAGGACCGGAACTGCTGGAGGACGACTCAGCATCGGAACTATCAGAAGCGGAGTCTTCTGAACTGTCTGAATCCGAGTTGTCCGAAGTAGAACTCTTCGACTCGGACCTCTTTCTTTCACCAAGGGTCGTTTTGTTGGTATCCTTGGTTGACGTCTTTTTTGATGTCTGAGCGACTTGTTTAACTGCTTCCTGAGAGCGCTCTCCCGCTAAAATGTCAGTAAAGACCGAGATTATGGAGGGGATGTAGAACAAACCTGAAGACAGTGTAACACTCGTATCACGTTCGACAGCTTTTTTGGCCTTCTGGGATGTCGATCCTTCATCCGAATCATCGCTGCTGTCATCGTCATCACTATCACTCGTATCGTCCGAGTCGTCGTTGTCGCTATCACTGGTGTCATCATGTTCAACAGCCTTTTGGACTCCTTCCTTGGGTGTCGATCCTTTGCCCGAATCGCCGCTGCCGTCATCGCTATCGCTCTCAGAGTCTGGAACGAAATGAGACGAATCATAGTATTGCCTGATGAAAAACTTGCCCGATGTATCCTCTGACTTGACGGAAGTTTGTACACGGCACGCGGACGTTGAGGCCTTTGGATCAGCATCCGAGCTGTCGTCTGAGGACTCCGAATCGGAAGAAGCACCGTCTAGTTATGTGCTTCAAACGGCTGATGGGACGAGCGCATACTAATGAATCTTACCATCAGAAGAATCACTGTCCTCAGACGAGGCTAGTGCAAGGAATGAGTGGCGAGAATGGGCATTGCTACGCATACATACATTCCGTGCTTGCACTGGAGGCTCGCGTGATTAGCACGTCGCCGGAGACCATACTGGCCACTCACGATTTGGTATTTTGCTTTTCCTTCCATTCTTTGATGATATCCTCTAGTGGCGGTCCTTGTTGTTCGACGTCGTCGCGGAGGACGACAAAGGCTTTGGCTCCCTTCTTGACAGCCTCTGCCGCTTTAGCCTGGGACTGTTGCTTCAGAAAGCGGTAAACGAGTGTGTACGTCGCTGTTGGACGGGTGCTCAGCGGCGAGCACGTTGGCGGGTCACAGACATACCGACGATGTTTCCTTCCATTGTAGTCATTAGTTAAAGAGGACACTAGTAGGCTATTCCCAGGCTCGCTGCACTACGCCGATGACTTCTATCAAGGGCCCCTCTGTCAATCAGCACGATGGGTCCTCCCTCCGCATCGCCATCGTGCACGCCAGATGGAACAAGGTCGTCATCGACGCCCTCGTCGCCGGCGCAGTCTCAAAACTCAAGGAATCCGGCGTCAAGGAGTCCAACATCGTCGTACAGTCCGTTCCGGGCAGTTACGAGCTGCCCCTTGCGTGTGCCAAGTGCGTTTTCTTTTCTTCCCAACACCTTGCACGCGCTCAATCGCGGGCAGAGTCGTCGCAGGCTCCCGCATAGAGGCTGGATCGTCTGCTACAGACTTGCTTGGCCTTGGCGTCCCAGGCTCTTCCACCCCCCACAATCAGTCATCTACGGCCCTGGAGTTGCCCAAAGCCCCGTTCGACGCGGTCATCGCGATCGGTGTTCTCATCAAGGGCTCGACCATGCACTTTGAGTATATCTGCGACACCGTTTCGCATGCGCTCATGAGGGTCCAGCTGGACACGGGTGTCCCAGTGATCTTTGGCGTTTTGACCGCCCTCACCGACGACCAGGCATTGGAGCGTGCCGGGATTGGTAAAGGGGCGGACAAGGGCCACAACCACGGAGAGGATTGGGGACTGGCGGCGGTGGAAATGGCGACACACTGCAGAGGATGGTCGTCGGGGAAGTTCTTGTAGACGATGAAAATGAACAAATGCGTAGTGTACGCTTGTACTTTGTGAAGATGCCAAAGAATATGTAAACCATATAATGCTTCCGTTGCTTCCCCTTCCCCTTCAACACATTGGATCCACAGGATGAAGAAAAAAGTACGTCCAGTTGTCCCATCCGTAAACAACTCCAACCGTGCTTTTAATCAAGGTTCTTTTGATGGGCGCGTCGGGCAGCGGGAAAACGTCCATGCGTTCCATGATCTTGTGAGCCAAAAAGTCCATACGCCGTCCACTGTGTAGTTGACAACGGCTGGATTGGATCAGTTCCAACAACCCGGCATCTCTGACGTCCCGATTAGGTGCCACCATCGACGTGGAGCAGAACCACGTTCGGTTTCTTGGAGACCTCATCCTCAACCTGTGGGACTGCGGAGGTCAAGATGCGTTCATGGACTCCTACCTCTCTGCACAACGCTCCACTATATTCTCACATGCGGGTGTTATGATCTACGTGTTTGATGTGGAGAGTCGTGAAATGACCAAGGACCTGGAGTACTATCGTGACTGTCTCGACGGCTTGTCGCAGTTTAGCAAAGACGCGAGCGTGTTCCTCCTTGTCCACAAAATGGATCTGGTTCGCGACGGAGAACGATCCGCCATCTTTCAGCGAAAAACTGCAGACTTGGAGAAGGCGAGTGGTGATTTCCCTGTAAAGGTTCTTGGAACAAGCATATATGACGAGACATTGTACAAGGTATTCCATACCCTTGTTCCTTTTTGAACGACTCGTGTCTGATTGTCTGTGCAACAGGCTTGGTCTAGCATCGTCAACACATTGATACCCAATGCTCGCAATCTCACCAAGCATCTACGGATATTTGCAGAAGCCTGTAGTGCAACCGAGGTCATCCTCTTTGAGCGTGCAACTTTCTTAGTTATCGCTACTTCATCCTCCTCCGATGCATCCGATTCTCTTGTGACTCGTTCATTAGATCCGAAGCGTTATGAACGTACTTCAGAGTTGATCAAAGCTTTCAAACAATCATGTTTGCGGTTACGTGAGGAGTTCCACTCTCTAGAAATGGAGCTTGCAGAATTCACAGCGGTTCTGGACGAAATGACAAAGAACACCTATGTTTTGGTCGTGGTTCATAATCCAGTCGTCGGTAAGGAAAAGATCGAGAAAATAGCTCTGTCCGCTGAACCGCCGCCCAGAAACTGCAGCAATCAAAATGAATATTCGAATGGCAAGAAAAAAGTTTGAAGAACTTCAAGGGGAAACTTTGATATCGTAGTTTGGGCAACATTTCTACTCTAGCACATGGAACACTGAAGGCGAGTGTATCATGTTGGGTGGAAACAGACCGTTACCCTACTAACGGTTCTCAAACGCATCACAGATTCAAGTAACCTCTTATGGACAATGGGCGATCAGCGCACCACGAAGATCAATGAAGATGTTTTTCAGAGAGTGAAGCTTCCATGGTACGGTTACAGTAAGGATATCATACATCAAATTTTCCTTCCGCGATCCTCCAATACATCCGCATTTACCTCTTGAACATGCAAGTTTTTACTCATAAGATGCTCAATGTCAGAGAACTGGACCAAAGTCCCCACCAAAAAGTCGTGCTTCTCGACAGGTACAATCGCATGTTCGATAATGGACACGCCAGTGTTTAGGCAATGACCGATTCGAACGCCTTTGCGACAACTCACTAATCCATTGTCCCGCAGCGCAGACAAGAGGACCGCGATCCAAGCCCCATGAGAGACTATGAGGATGTTATGGGGTTGTTCTTCGGTAGGACTTGCCTGGAGGACCGAACCCATGTACTCCACGATCGAGTTCATATACCAGGTCAAACACCTCGAGATGAAATTGGGTATCGTCTCCATCGACGGTGCTGATTTGCTCGATCGTGCGACTTCCCCCTGGAGTTCTCCCATGTACTACTACGCCAACGCGGAAAACCGGGACGACGATGAGCTCAAATGACACAAGGACCAATGCCACTGCTTACCCGCTCCCGGACCTTTATGTCCTGCTTCAAAATAGCATCCGGATGGAATTGGAGGATACACTCGGCGGTCTGGGTGTCATTGAGTTATACGTGGAAGCTGAGAAGTTGGCGATGTTACTTTGGATGCTCTCTGGAGGTCGCTGCTGAACGCTCTTGCAAAGGGGACCTCCTTTAGGGCTTCAGCGACCAACATCGCTTGGTTTAGTCCGACGTCATTCAGCGGGACGTCCAAGTGGCCCTGTACCCTGCGCGCTTTGTTCCATTCTGTTTCACCGTGCCGCACAATGTATATGCGGAACTGGGGTGGCATCGGAAGGAAGTAGGTAGGACGCAGTCCGAGCGCCACCGAATCCTTGACTAGTGTCCGGGGTTCGCCGACCCGGGCCACACTATACCACACGGGCGTGCCACCGATTTAGCAACAGTCTATTTCAGTATCGGACAATCACTGAGTTAACGTGTCGATATCCTCGACAACGCCGCCAATCCTCCCGTCATCGAAGCTCGTTCGTGTCGTGTGCATAACCTCCTTCAGCGCCGATGCTTGTGCAGACATCAGACTCAGTAACGTGCCTCCAATTCGGGCTTCGTAGATCTTATCCGAGCGCCGTTGGAATCTACACACATTTGAGAATGAAGCATGCTTACAATGTTTCCGAGCGCGACGCAGCCACGATAAACTACTTCAGGGTCCTCCTTCTCTGATGTCAGCACCTACGACACGTTAGTAGGTTAAATGCCACGACAATTGAATCTCGACCTTGAAGATAACAGAGAGGCATTGATCACGTTGCGTTAGGTTTGCGGGTGCATTCAGGTGAATGCACGAGAAACTAGTTAGCGCCCTTGAGCGTCATAACCAAAACTTCATCGTGAGGAATACGGACTTGAACAACACTGATACCAGGGCAACCCGTTGGGGCTTTGAGAGGAGACGGTATGGCACCTGAGCCAGTTCCTCAAAAATCTGGTGCAGCGTCAAACGAAGTTGTAAGAAGTAGGACTCCCTTCACCTGCAGAACCCATCGTCCATCGTTCAGCGAAGCGCCCTCTTGAAAACAATTTGCGATAGTACGCAATAGCAGCAACACATTCGTTTCCTGAGGCTTCAGCATTGGGCTCCCGCTTGATACAACTAATGACCACTCTGATGCGCCAAATAGATGACCAATGAATTTCTCGCAATTTCCAGAGACATCTAGGGCGCCCGCGTAGTGTGCTACGACTAAACGGCTGAGGTCCATTACTACCGACACGTCAGCGTGCAAATGCTCCGAACTGCGAAGAACAAATACGCACCAGGAAATCGCTGAGCAACTGGCCAACGATCCAGGATCGACACCATTGCTTCGAAGTGCGCATCACTTAGAGCGACAGATTTTGCGGAGGCTTGATTCGAAGTACTTTGGGAAAGGAACGTGAAAATATCTTCAATCAATGCTCGTTCCTCGGGGTTCATTGCACAAGACGCGGTTGCCTTCCGATCAAATACAAAAATTAATCGTAGCTACACTTTTTAAAGATTGGAGCTGAGGCTCACGTTTTCATTACGGAGAACGTCATCAAACTGATATAGTTTGGCACGCATAGCTGGTATACTGGATTGTTTGAAAGCCACGAGTGTTTTCTAAAAAAAAGTGGGTGTCAGAGCATGAGGCAAATTGAAAGTACAAAACAGACAAAGGGAAGAATTTTTGTTCGTGGGGGTTGCGAAGCTGGAGATGCCTGCACATTACCAGAATAGCGAGATGCGCCGGTGTAAGGATCTACAAGTGTAGATGTAGTCGTCGGTGAATGTCCTGCAGAAGGCTGATATCTCGCTGCTCCTGTTGGATACGAGTACGGCTGCTTCAAGTCTGTGCACGCAACGATGATTCAAGGCTGACCTGTATATGGGTCCACGTAGTCGCTACCAGCGCCCAAGTTCACCCCTGCAGTGTTCTTCTCGATGAACCTCGCAACTTCATCAATATAGCTCATCGAGATGTCATTCTGCTGGAGGAAGCGTTGGGCAGCCGTATAAGGATTCTCTAAAGCATATAAACATTCGCTCGATTTATCACAAAGCTAACTCACCAGAGGCATTATATGGGAGCTTCAACGGAGGTGCGCCTTCTTGCACGTCTACGTCGAATACGTAGTCATATTCTTTCCCATTGTAGAGCTGTTTTCGACCGGATCCAACAGCATCAACGACCTCTCCGACCTTTTGCCAGTTAGAAGAAACTGGATCCCACTTCAATAGTTAAGTTCGGCCATCGATGTTGATCAATTAAACATGACTCACTTGGTGGGCCTCCACAGTGTCACTAACACGTATCATCTTCACATCTCCAGCTTTTTTCCCTGGTTTCATTCTTCAGTATTTAAAAGGAGGGTTATCAGACGAAGTACCTGGGACAAGCAGGGATTCCGGGCCCGGCAAGTCAGCCTTCTTCACATCACCAACTTGTTGCGATGGAAGTGTCTGGTTGGAAACTTCATCCTCGAATACTTTCAGGTCGGCTTCACCTGCCCAGCGATCTTCCGCATTACTGAATACTCGAACAGTGCCATCGCTGCTTCCACTAACAATATCACCATTTGGCATGGTAGCCACAGTCCACACGGATATGGCAGGATGTATTATGACTTGTGCACATTCTCCATCTGGAATTTCCATGAATGTCAATGGATAAGTCACAGAGAGACCGAATCTTACCACGCCATACCCGTACCGAACGATCCTCTCCAGCAGACACTAAGTCCCCGTTGGGTAATACCGATAGACTGTATACAAAGGAAGTATGTCCGGACAATGCGTAGATAAGGTCACCGCCCATCTTCCATACTCGAACTTCGCTGAAACGTCATACATCAGTAACAAAACCCCAAAATTGCATTCATTCAACCTATCGTTGGAGCAAGAAGCAAAACCAAGATCAGGAACTAATGCTAAGCCACGGACTGCGTCGCGGTGGCCCTCATAGTTTTGAATGACTTTATTTTGCATCCAAAGCTTGATGGTCTTGTCCGCAGATGCTATCGTAGTGTTAGAAAGCCAGAAATTGGATAGGAACGCGAAAACCTGTCAGGAAGTGCGAACCCTCCAAAGCAAGTACGGCCCAGACTGATTGTTGATGTCCCTTGAGATCGTATTGAAGTACGAAATTTTTCCATACTTTGGCAGTCCTTTCTCTTAACTTTTACCTAGTTCTAATTCTGAAGGCGGAAGACCACTCACTTGTCCCAGGAGCCAGAGATTATAGCGCCGTCTGGGCCAACATGAATGGCACACACGTTATCTGAGTGTCCAATTAAAGAGTATTCGGGATCTTCTTTGTTGGAAGAGTCGAGCAAGAAAATGTTGATGACCATGTCTTGGCCCCCAACGACAGCATATCCTTAACATGGATGAAAAGGTACGTTTCTGTCACATATTTCTCGGAACGGGATGTAGAAGCTGACCTTGCGGTGCATCCGCTGTTGGGGCAAGATACGCCACTGCATTGACGAACCTGGAGCCTGATCGAAGAGTAGAAGAAGGAGAGAAAGACAAAGGTGAACTTCGGAGCCATGATATCGTGGTCGAATCGCGCGAAGCGGACAGAATTAAATTATCCGTTGGTGATACTACACCACGAACCTAAGTTTCGGTCAGATCTTGTCCAAGCCCCTAGATACTTTAGGACAATAAAAACACACATCAGCTGAGTGGTTCAGTAGTGTCGCTGAGAGTTTGTAAGGCATATGTAAGAGATGGCACTGCCAATGGGTGTCCAGGCAAGTTCAGTTCAGGAATCAATCAAGCTATGCTGATTACATAATCACCAATATCCGAAGAGATGAAATCATAGACATTGACTGCATGCAGCTGGAAGTGAAACACGACATACCTCAGAATTTCTGAGGATGTAATGAAGTATATCCTATTCACTGGGTTTGAAATGCACAGGGTGTTTGAAAATTCAAGATTTCACCCAATTCCCGACAGCAGATACCCTCAAAACTTTCGAGATAAGCAGTCGTAACTACTATAAGAGTGTATAGGATGTTTTATTGATAAATAACAACTGTGATATTGTGCGATGAAAGAAAAGTACTATGAAATGCAGTCCATTTTAAATAAAGCGGTCCTATCAAAAAGTCTCGTAATTGGCCTTTCCAAAAGTCCAAAGACACAGCCACGTCAACTGCGTGCCGCCCAATCAATTGTAGCAGAGCTTACTAAAACCGCCCGGCACGAGACTGCTGTCACTCTCTGCATCACTGATCGGCAGGAGCAGATCATGGACCTGGCAACTTTTTCCGCTCTGGTCAATGCCAGTCCTTCGATTCAGGGTGTTGGACCGTTTCTTGGACTTGTTACATCTCTCAAGAGCGACATCCTTCTCAGGCAATCATCCGATTGGTCGCCTTCGGAGATTCCAGATGTCCTCCCATATTCTGTCCGGTCGTTTCTCTTTCGTGCCTGTGATATTCCGATCGACACCATAGACGTGATTTGGTCGACCTTCAAACATTTTGCATGCCAAGACTCGGAATCATTCGCACCTCTTCTTAACGTTCCTATGATAGCTCTGTTTTTCATGAACATGGTATATAGTAGGTCTGCTCACTTGTTAATCAGATTTTTTTGTAGCTTTGCGAAGTCTCTTTCCACCTACACCTTACCGTTCTGCGCCATCATGTTCTTGTATATGTATCCTATACACTCGCGAATGGTCCTCTGCCTATTTATTCATTTCATCTAGCTTGTTGTAATGTCAAATTGTTGATTTGTACCAATGCATCGCTGCACGCTCTGCTATAATTGAGCGTGGCGGTGCGACTGGACTTCTGGAAAATCCAATTCCCAGATGCCATGTTGCATCCGTGGTCTCGAAATCGCTCTAAAAAAAAAGCATGCTGGGTCTGAAAAAAAAGTTTTTGTTAAATTGGTGGTTACAGCTTGGACATCTCCAGCTGTGTGCAAATTTTTGAGGCTGATGGATTACTGTTGATCAACTGTTTGAAGCTAAGAAAAATGTGACAGCCTCATTTTAGGCGGAGGTTAAATCACACCCCAGTGACAGATGTGACAAAAAAGTTCAAAAAGTTGGATCCATCCTCCGGCACGACACTCTCGAGCCCCATACTTATTATAAAATTTTATGCGAAAGTCTCCTCAGGTTAGAGTCATACGCATCTAAGCCGGGAACAATATTTGCTCAGTAAGCCGCGTTTTCGAAAAAAATTTAAACAGTTGTAAAAACTTCGAGTTCGAATTTAAAACGAAACGGAAAACGAAAGAAGACGAAAATGTACACCACATTAACGATCCCACAGCCATAATGAAAGCAGTGGGAAGATACGGTGGTGCATACTATGCCGTGCACCATTACTTCATCTCCTGCGAGGGCCTTACGATGCGGATGGTCGAGCGTAGGGTTTGATCACGACCAGTTGCCAAAACGTAAGGGGTTTTGAGAAAACACATCGAAATGTGTGCCGTCTTACATATAGAGAAGTTTAGGGCCGACATTTCCAATTGCCACGCTGACACACGGGTGACAATAGACACGCAGATACAGTGAAGTATGCAGAACTTCGAGCATGACATTTCAGTCGCAAAGGTCCACAGCTGCTCCAATGGAAACTTTAAATCTTTTCGTCGTTTTATCGGAATCGCCATCTGCTCTGCGTTTTAAGTCAACTTTTGACTGACGGTCTGTAAACATAAGTATGTCTTGAGTTGGTTCTTGAGTTTGAGAGTCGAATTCTAGTGTCTCGATCGACGTTTTGCTTCTCTGTTCCGAACCGATTGTGAACTTCGTCACAGAATTCCTGCTCGAAAAATTCAATCCGACAGGTTCAGTGGGCGAAACAGACACTTACGTGCTCCCATCAATGATACGCGGTTCAACAATCTTACAAACGCAGGATGATTTGCACCCATGAATAATGCAAATGAAGGTACTGACCCCATTTGTTAGACCCAGAAGACGATTCTCCACCTGGGGTTCTGGGCAAAAGTAGTCCAGGTATGCCTTGCTTCTCTTAGATGAGGACAAAAACACATATTTCGTTTTGTGTAATTCCCTCTGTGCTTTCTTGCCCTTATTTTTCGGCGGTTTCTTGCCTTTCTTTGGACGTCCTCTAACAGAACCCAAGTCCTCGGATATCGCGTCTTCCGTCGTGATGAATCCTGTACGGTTCAAGCTCAAGATCAGGTATCTTGGATAAGACATATACGTATACTGAACCTTCATCCTCGAGTCTCGTAAGTAATTGGTTCACCAGGGTGGCAACGCAACCTAATAATAGTGGTGATCGCTCCCAGTCGATGTTGATAAAGGTGTGCACTAACCAATTTGTTCCCTGAACTGGAGAACAGTAGTAGGTTTATGAACCTCGAATGTCTTAATTGCACGTCTAAGATAGCAGACAATTAATAAAACATCGACGAAAGCGTAGGCTAAGGGTACCTGAATAAGGCGAGATCTTTAAACCTGCCGATCATGTCCGCATGCGTCTTTTGGGCCATGATATCCCAGTCAGGGGATCGCTGGAGACGGCAGTCAAAGCATACAAATTGTGATGGAAGACGTCCATCTTGTAAGCTATGATAACTTCTGACCATTCAACCTAAATATCAATTTATTTTACCACCAAAACTCACCCCATGCACCTGTGAAGATCAAGGGGAAGTCGTGAGTCAGGACAGCACGCTCGCACAAGCAACAAGAGGGCCTCTGACCAAATATGACGCCACTTATTGCAACCACCCTCACAGAGAATCAGAAGACCATCAATCTAATGGGGAAAAAATTAGCTTAATAGCATACGCTGCTTCAGGATCTTAGGATAACCGTCGTGCCACAATCACAATCAACGCGGCCCTCGTATTGCATCTCGTTTGGTGTTCCCATCGTCCCCGCCGCTTTCTCGCGTATGTTGGGGTTGATTTTCTCTACAGAAATTCGACTATAGGAATCTGGGATCATATTAGGATCTTCAACATAGTAAACTACAGAGATGCGTCCTGTCATACCTGAGTTTGATCTGATCCGGCCTTTCTCGGTTGATACAAAAGACTCGAAAGAATCGCAGATGTTTGACGGGGGCAGCGTACTTGAGCTCGGCAAGGGCAAAGGCGATTGCATTTCAACCTCCTGAGTTTCCGGAATCACTTGCGTTTCTTCCATATCTCGAGGAACCGTCTATTTTGGTAGCATGAGAATCCAGTGCACAAGAAATACTTGACGAAGCTCACAAGGTGTCCAACGTGTGTTGGTGTAAGGTCTGGATGACCTCCATATTCGACGAAGGTATTGCGCTTACCCTGATCTTCTCGTACTGGAACCGGAACTATCTTCCCGTCGTCTCTTCGGATACCAATGGGAACCATAGCACCGCTGGCACTACATCTCATTAGAACAATGCCCTCGTCAGCGACATCTTCTCCCAGAGCATCCTCGTCTGCATCTGGCTCTGCATCCCATACAACTTTCCTATTCAGTGCATCCTTTCTTTGTAGTTCTGCGTCTTCTACTCGAAGCCGAGCTTCTTCGACAGGAGTCAACTTTGGAACACAGTGGGTAGTAAGGCCAGTAAATGTCGCATTGTTATCCTCAGTGGAGGACGGAAGAAATGATGAAATGGAGACGACCTTCATGCTTAGACTGGTGGCCCCGTCAAAGCATACCAAGACCTGCGTCAAATTAAAAGACGTACCCATGCCAACCAGTTTCCAGATCACCTATCTTTGTGCTTTCCGGAGCCTCAGCTGTTCTGTGAGTTGTAAAGAACCATTTATTCGACTCGGCATCACCAGCTTGGAAATATGGGGGTTGGTAGTCATCGGGGGTATTTTCATTGAAGAAAAGTTTAAAGTTTCCATATCGGCATTCTACAACAGTCGCATGAGAGACATATGTATGGTTCATATGAAGGGAAGGGCTCACTTGGTAGTGTTTCCATCTGTGAAATAGTGGTAACCAACGTCTTGATCATTAACTGTATTATAGGATGAATTCGATGACGCTGGACGAGGACAAAACAGAACTACCTTGAGGCTACGCTTCACGTCGCCAAGGGTAGGTAATTTTCCTTGTTTTAGAGCGTGGACGACAGCATCTCCATCGACTCGTTGCAACGATAATCTTGAGAGTCGATCTCCCAAAGACATAATGGGAACGACAGTATCTGTACCCGCAACCTTATAGTACTGTAGGTCCGTTAGCTTTGAATGAACCAACGAATCTATTTAACTACCTGGAAATTGAAGGTATAAGCCTCCACGATACTGCCGGAAACTGGTGAACGGGGTGATGACAACGTTGACGCAATATTACTTATTGGGGTCTCTGCTATCCTGTTGGGCGTCTTCAAGCAATAAAGCGTCGAAGGACGCGAGTAACTTACCAAATATATCGCGAAGATGAAGCGGCGAAGGTATTGCTTCTCGATAGCGTCGAATATACCCTTTTCCTGGATAAGACGGTAGCCATATGCGTAGAGTACGCGACTCAAAGCAGCATATATGCGTACCAAATAGTCCAAAATCCTGTCGCCTTCGTTGGTGAAACCGCGCTTTAGGCCCATGATTGTCACACCACTGACAGTTGACCTTGTCTGATTATCAAACGATCCAGCAGGCGCGGTCGAGGGAATTTGAGCAGATAAATGATCTGTAGAGAGTGTTAAGTAGATTGTTTCCAGTGTAGCATGGTGCTTACATTCGGAAAAGTTCTCATAAGGTAGCAAACCTCTGAATAACATGAATTTAGTAATCAGAGCAGCAACTATTGTGTACCTTAGGTATGCAATGCAACCTAGTCCAGCTTTCAAAAGGGTTTCAACACATTGCAAGCTAGTACCACTACCGAGTGTCTGATAAAATGCTGGTCATTGAGAGGAAAGACTTTATCAGAGAACTCACTTGGGCTTCGCTGTGAGTTGTGGTGACTTGCCCTTGCATAGCGGGAGCGGATGTTAAATGCGATAGTAAGCAAGGGAAAAGGAATTACGTGACTATTCCTGGACGCGTTCGCGTTCGCGTTTTATAAGGGGTCGATCACGTGGACGGGATAGACACATGGCATAGTATGTCAATGGGAGACAAAGTGACACAGACTTTACTACAAGAATGTCGAGCTTAAGAAAGCTGTTTAAGCCACGGGCGGTAGCACAAAATGATTCTATGATTGCCCTGTCCCTACCAACGCGGTTATCCGCGTATCGAAGCCATCGCTGCGGATGGGCATTTCTGGAGTGTAAAACGGGTTCTTCATGACTGCATCCGCGTAAGCTTCGTAAACCTTCTGCAAAATACTCTCGGCGGTGGTCTCCGATAGGGAGGTCAGCAGTACGAATTTGGTTCCTTGGGTGGAGCTCGATCCCGTTCCACCATTAGCAAATCAACAGGGCAGGCGCACCAGTTGATGTTAAAAATATTGTTAATTTCAACGATTCCCCCTCAATAACTTGCGCCCCAGAACTGGACCCGAGCGGGGAAAGCCTACTAGTAATGGCGTGAATGCCATGCAGAGTACCAGCGAGGATGAGGTATTCGTTGGACGTTAGGTTTGCAAGGCCATCTGTGAAACATCAATCGACTATGTTGACGAGGCACCAATCAGATATGACCTGCAAAGTTGCGCTGATATACGAGACCACCAGCTTTGTTGATCACCTGCAAAAGTTGCTCAGACCGCGTACCGTGTTTTTTTCACTTATGCCTTACCCAAAGCCCAAAAACGGTCATGATAGTGGAAGAGAAGATTCACTTACATAATGCCGAGTCGTGACAAGCCGACAAGCCAATTTCCTGTGACACTTGAGTCACGCACCGACAACACGGTTTGCTCAGCCTGCTGAGCATGAGAGTCACTGCTAAATCCTCGGTCCAATTTGTCGTATTTGGCCTTTTTTCTCTTTTGTCGTGGGTCACACACACACACCAGCTCGCAAGACTAGGCCCTAGAGACTTTACGCAACTGTCTACCGAACAAATCGTCGCCTTGGCAAGTTCTGTAGACCCGGTCAAGAACATTGACACACGAAATCCCAACTCCCATTTGTCAAAGATTTTGATCCCACGTCCTGGTATGTATCATTTTTATCTTTCTTGTTATATTTTTGACCCAGGACGGTAGTTGGAAGTGACAACATTACCCTTGTTCGCCAACATATCGTCACCACGTTGAGAACTTTGAACTGGCACGTCGAAGAAGACAGCTTCACAACCGATACGCCGTATGGTCAACGCGAATTCACCAATATTGTCGCTACAAAAGACCCAGGAGCCTTACGAAGGGTCGTCGTTTCTGCTCATTATGATAGCAAATTCTTCCCTGCATACCCGGACAATCAAGTACATTTTGAAAAGTTGAGCTATTCTTTGTCTTGACGACTTTTAGTTTGTAGGTGCCACGGACTCCGCAGCTCCGTGTGCAATTATTCTTGACCTTGCTGAGGCTTTAACGCCACTACTGGAGGACCGCGAGAAACGAGTACTGGATGGACTGGATGACGATGATGACCTTGCCGATACTACGCTACAACTCGTATTCTTTGACGGCGAAGAAGCGTTCAAAGTGTGGACAGAAGCAGATTCAGTTTATGGCTCAAGGTAAATCAAAATCAATGCTACTTCCGGCATCTTGCATCGCTGATCTACTGGTAAATGCAGACATTTATCCGAGAAATGGGCAACAACTTACATAGCTCCGCACACAAAAAGGCGGCTAATGAGTCAATCCACGACGGAACTAAGTGGAATTGAACATCTTATTCTTCTGGACCTCCTAGGGGCACCCGATCCATCTATCCGCTCATATTTTACCGATACTGCGTGGTTATTCGATTTACTGATCTCCGCGGAGCGACGGCTGTACGACTCCGATGTGCTTTTGGACTCCGAAGACGACGCAACTTTCCGAAGCTTTTTCATACCTCGTCGTGGTAACGAGTTCAGTCATGGGTATATAGCTGACGATCATATACCATTCCTTCGCAAGGGCGTGAATGTCCTTCATTTGATTCCATATCAATTTCCTAATGTTTGGCATACCTTGCGGGTAAGCCATGCATCGCACGAAAATTGAAAGTGTTACTAGTTAATTTCATAGGACGATGCAACCGCACTAGACATTTCAACTATGAGACGTTGGAACTTGGTTCTGAGGTTGTTTGTGTCAGAATATCTAGGGTTACAGCCCAAACCGAGCCCAGTACGAACGAGGCACGAGCACCTTAAAAACGAATTGGTAAGTATTTCACTACGACGATACATTTATGATATTTTATTTTTGAGTTAAATTTGCTTAGTAGTCTCACTTATAGCTGCTGCGCAATCGGTTCCCATTGCAAAAGTGATCTATATGCCTGGTATACTAGTACAACGGATTCGTGATCCGGCTATTGAATGTTCAGCACATGTTTTCGCGTGCCGTCATACAGCCATTATCAAAGCCTTGTAGTATTTCATTAACTCGGAGGCATCCATCATGATCTATCCCGATCAGTATCACAGTATCACGGTTTTCGACATGGCAAGGGAATGGCGCACCTGCTGTTTCTCTCGGCCTTCGTCTAAATGTCGTTTTGCTGCATTCATCATGTCTTTGCGTGACTTCCGCATCCGGACTGATTGAACTTGGGCTGTCGAACAGGGTGAACGTGTATGCGTTTGACATGCTATGATATAGACATGACTAGAGAACTCACCCGCATCCTGTCCCGCTTGAATTACCTGTATACGATAAGGAGAAGACTCATCCAAAAGAGAAGAATAGGTTGAGAATAAACTATCAAACATCTCCTGTGCTATCTTGTCAGCAATGACAACTAGAGTGGCGACCAAAATGCTGTCGACCTTGTTCGTGTTTGAATGATCCTTTATATCCTGAAATGCCGTCTGTTTGCAAAGGTGTATCTCTTCGAGCTCGCCCACTAAGCCAATGATTTTATCCCTTCAAAATTTCAAAATTACCCTTGAACGAAACAAACAAAAGAGCTAACATATATGTGCTCGTTTCTGTTGCTGTTCTTGCTAAGTCATCTCGCACTAGAGTGAATGCGGAAGATATCTTGACTTCGAATGTTTGTTCTGACGCCGACTCCTTGTCTGAGCTGGAATTCCAATTCAATTCTCAGGCTAAATTTCTGTCACCTTTTCCTGCTCTGGGCGCGTGTATTGAGAAATGAGAACGTGTTGCTAAGAGAATGAAAATCTATTACTAACCTGAATGACTCGGTCTGGTCATGTTTTCCTGTCAAGTTCTCTGGTAGTGATCAAGAGTGAGGATGATGTCACTGTAGTGCACGGACTTACTTATGCGCTCTGCTGTTACCGTCGTGATGTGATGAAAGGATTTAGCTTATGGACTTTGTGACTGTGATGAAACGGGGAAGAAGGTTTACCGTTGGCCATAGTGATACGCTGTCACTGCTTGATATACGAATACAAGTTTAAGAGTGCGAATTTTACATAAGGTAACAATGTTGAATCGGATACCCGGTATCGAGGTTCTGAACACAAGTTAAACAGGTGGCAAACACCCGAGCCTCTCCAAGCACTCCAATACCAACCCAAGCCCAAGTAAACCGAAGCTCTCCAGTCCAAATTCCTCCCCAGATGAGCACGCCTTTTCAAGACTAAACAGCCATACCTCCCACGCAATAGCTAACTTATCCTTCAGCGCGCTTTCCGAAAGCTCTTCCAACCTTCCAACGAGTTGCCCCTTGGTTTCGTTCACAAGGTACCCCACATTTTCCCTCATCAAGTGCAGCCTGTCACTTCGGTATCGCTTCTGGGAACAGGTAGCCAAGATAGTCCCGATCACAAGCTCTTCCTCGCGCAACCGAGATCCAGGGGCTCGAGATATAGAATAAGTGCTCGACATGTATGTCAGCTCCTCTTGATATGTCGTATACAAAGAGTCTATCCATTCCGCCCGTGTTCGATCCGGTGGCCCTGGCAGGTGACGACGGACATGTGTCCGAAGGGCTATTGAGATCGGGTGAACATCTGCTTTGCTTTGATGATGGGGAATTGTGTTCAATGGTTTGCCCTCCAGAGTGATATTGCGGTAAAGATGGCCAAGAGCGCGATCAGACTTGTAGTAATCCGAAGACCAAGGATCACTTTCTTCCTTTTTGGCCCAATCAGGTTTGAATCCAATCAATTGCCTTGGCAAGTCACTGATATCCACTTTGTTCCCGTTTTTGGGGTAATCCACGGCCCAGCTATGCATTTCTGCCAGCTTGAGACAATTTGGATCAAGTGTTCCAAGCTTTATGGAGAGTCAAAGTCAACTAAGGAGGAGGCGAAAGCACAACAGGGCGTACTTTGGATTGGTCTAATGATCACGGCATCAAAAACGCACTCTTCCAGTCGAAGGTGAGTAGCTCACCTGCAATCGTAATATGTTTCGTGGAAATCAGTCCCTACAATTTGCATTTATAAGCGCCAAAGCGGTTCAGAGAGAATATGGGATATCGTACTACAACGTCCGAGTTGATATATTCGACGATGAAATCGCAGACATCGTCAATCGTGCTTTGCCTTTCGAGCTTGAATGGTTCTACTGGCGTGTAAGAAGCAGGGTCATGGTGTTCGGGTACCAAAAGATCTCCATATTGAATGACTTCATATAGGTCACTAAAAGTTCGCGTAAAGTTATTTATCTTGGACGAAGAGGATAACTCCGTACCCATCGAGATCTCCTCCCCCTAAGCCATTCGGGAGTGACCAACTTCCTTTAACAAGCAGTCTATACGAGGAAAGGAACATGGGGCGAAATTGCACTCACCGGTAGTCGGGAACACGACGACATTCTTCAGATGGCCAAACAAACACAGGCCTTCCGAGCCCGGGGGAGGCCCGATTGCATACACTCGCTGTACTATTTTCTCCTCAGCCATCAGGTTGTATAAACCGGAACTGACATCTCACCGTCTCCAGGATGGATGACAGGGCTTCGCGAAATAAGACACATCCCTTGCAAATAACGAGGCTTATCGTCTTCTGGATTTTGAACGCACGCTTCAAACTAATAAGGATAAGTTTGTAGTGGCTGTATTGAGCACATACCGAAAATCTTCCCTTGGGGTAGGCAGAACACGTTACTCGAACCCTTCTTCATGTACGCCGGGCCCTCGTCTGCAACTCCAACAAGCATGTAGCTATTGGGGATGGGAATCCGTGCTTCGTGCTTCACCTCGCGGAGTACGTGATTGATTGCGCATGCGCGGAGTCGCGCAAGAAACGGTGTATCTAACGCTTGTTGCATACGATTTGGCTTCAACTCTAGTCCTAATACGTTCAGTCTTCTGAGGATTTCTGCGAGCCGGTAATTATAGCATAGTCGATGTTTTTCAAGAAGTCCCGCATATAGATCCGCGTTATCATGGGCCATTCGTGTCTTCGCAACAGTGTCTTCTTGAAGCTTCATGAAAACCTCCCGCGGGGCACCACGGTCTTCAAGAACCATCACCAATGGTCTATCGACAAGAGAAGCGCTGAGAAAGTACATCGCACTGTATCCAAAGATAGCACAAACCTATTTAAGTGAGGAGTATTGGGCTTGCCGATAGCACGGGAAATCTCTATCGTTCCATATTCCTCGCCTGGTACGTCAAATTTCTTCATGGATGGCCGGATACACATGTGAATGCCCTTTAATTGGGAGTCCACAGAAACAACGCCCTTACATCCCAAGAAACGAATCTGATACTGTGTAGAAACTGTGTGAGAGCAATTTTGAGGACGAATGTAGGACTCACAGCAGAGGGAATGGTGGAATTAATTAAAAGGGAAGGATTGTCCTCGCATAAGGCATCGTAGACCCGTTTTGCAAGGTCGGGCGATATTGTTCCAACACCATCAGTGAAATTGATGCCATTCTCTTCGATATCTGGTATCACAGACCACTGATCCATCCCGATACGCACAGACGGATCTGTCCCAGAGAAAGCTTGCTAAGGGATTATCAGTCACTGTCGGCTAGATATGAGTAATTGACCCACAGCCATCCGCGCCCCATACTTGGATGGACTCATAATAACTCCACTGAAATCTCCAAGGGAGTCGCGGATCCTTCTAGCAGTCACAAGCCCCTTTTGGGGGTGCTTAAAGGCACTTACGTACCAGACAGCGTGCTCCCTAAGGGAAGATGACGAATATCCCAAGAAATCGAAGTGCCTCCCAGCAAGATTAAATCCATCTTTTAAGAGGGTGCCTACACGCTCCTGCAGGTAAGATGTGCCATCGACTTCTCGATCCCACCTGTATGCAAGGCGGTCTTCATCACGAAAGTCAACACGAAGGAAATGATCTTCATAGCCTTCATATTCGCGTATAACTCTATTGGATTGGGTGATAGCCGGTCCCTCCAGGAGTAGTCGAGTTGGTGTGAACGTGACATGATGACAGAAAAAGCGACCTCTTTGAGGAGAACTTCGTGAGCGCCGCGGTCTTTTCTTTAAGATACTCTCGAAACTCTCTAACACACGTTGCCCCAAGGGTCGATGGACAGCAGACTCCACAAAGCGCCGCATAATGTCGCCCGCTGTATCCCTATCTGAACGAATCAACTCTTCGATGCGTGGCCGAAGTTCCATTAATTCCGCCGTGTTTGCAACGCCATTGTGTAGAAGGGCTTCGACCTGAAACGCAACGCGCCAATTCGAGGCCAGAAGCGGGGACCGTAACCACTTCGCGATTTCATCGAGCCTCCTGGCGGAGAAAAAGTTTTGGCATCTATTCGCTTCTACGGTCACTCCTTGTTTCGGCGGGTGTAGAAATGAGATACGACAGTAATTCTCGAATCTCTTCAGGGAATCTCCAGTGTCGTAATCAGTGTCGTAAAGTACAATGCGCAGCTGATGCGCATAGGGAGCAACGATTTCATGTCCAGGATTAAGAGATCCTACGCGATGACGATATTTGTTGTCGTTCTTCTTGGAACCCGAAAGAGAGCGAAATATTTCTTCTTTCTGGATCACCGGAGGCGTGAGCAAATCAAAGCACACATCTGTGTAGCAACTGTCTATAAGGGATGACTTGACCACAATACAGTTACTTACAAGCGTTCCCGAAGTCCCTTCCCATTGCCATCTTATTGATGCTCGCGAACTGGATGATTACATTATAGAATGTTTCCTCGTTTGTCTGGTCGCCAATCTAATATGATGAGGAGACTGATCATTCAACATGGCTGTAGCGAGCTTTACCTGGACTCTGAGGCATTTATGCATATACTCAAAGAAAAGCCAACCCATACTCCGACTGCGAAGATCTTGATCCCATTCAATCGAGAATGAACGGGGATCTCGTCGGCGTGCACCTGTAGGATGATAGAATATGCCTAAAAGTGGTCAAGAGCAAGTCCATTATTATAACTGTTCGAAATACAAACCAATCTGAACATGTGCGACGAGAAATGGGTCGCGAAGGGTCCCAATCCTCCGATCACGATCTCTCGCGATATCCGGATCGATGAAAGGGGCCTTTTCGAGTTCGAGAGTCAGAGACTCATCGACCATTGCGTTCCAGTTAGCGAAGAACTTGAGCTTTTTCCCCTTTACCACTACCTCGATTTCACCCGTTTCGTTCAAACGTTTAAACTTCTTCCCCACGGTTTTCGTCAGCGTGAACGTCCCGGTTCCATTATTCTGCACTCCTCCAGCTTGGCTTTCGTTCAGTTTAACTTTGAAGTTAAGCAGCCGTTCCTCAGGATTGACGAGAAATCGTCCAGGACACACATGGAGCACCTGACTCGCGATCGCTGTCGTGACCTCCCATTCATCAGCTTTGAAATCGACGTTTCTGATGTCAAATTCCATGTTTGAGGGCAGTGCTGGAGTGGGGTGCAGTGATTATAGATGAGGTGATGCGGTCGGATGTCCGAATGTTGTTTAGCAGAAGAATACCATCGATAAGTCGATGTGGCATGGTTTTCCCATAGTCACGTACGTGTTTTACAAGATTCAAGCGGAACGACTATGGTACTAGGATCTAGCGCGTTCTATGACATAATGAAAACTTCCAATGCCGAGACGACAACCTCACTTGTAGGGTATGCCTGCAGAAGGAAGTGAGAACCAGTGCCTGGCGAGAATACTATGAGTAGACAAACCGTTCTGAAGCTGTATAAAATTGGTTAGCGTTGTATACTGTAAACATTGAAAGAACTTACTCGTTGAAATTCATCATACGCAGTACTTCTGATGTTTTCATGCGCATTCCGTATAACGCCCATCATCCAATCCGCAGCTTGACGTTCGTTCAATTCGAGAACGAATCGATCTTTCAGTCGTTTGATGGTCCCTTCCCCCTTGAAAGAAGGTAGGCCGGTGCCTAGCATAAGTTGTGCGGTGCTAACGAGCTGATCTGCATGGGGTCGCAGAGCAAGAAAAGCTTTTACGGTCAGTTGCTGAAAGAGTTCGTATCCTTGAGAGTGCCGGCCACCCATAAGAATGACCATTTCGTGGTTAAGTTTGAAGGAGTTAGGTTCAAATTTTACACCCTGTGTGATTTGAATGAACGAATAACGCATCTTTGTATTTGAGAAACTTACTCCGGGACGTATACATCGGAAACCAATCTATGTCAGAACACGTAAAATAATAGGAAAGGACAGACTTATCAATGTCAAACAGGAAGCCAAAATCTTGACGCGAAAATGTGTAAGCGGCATATACCTTTGGCCAAATAGCACTAACCTATATGTACGATGTGTCCCTCGCCGTCTATCATAATGTTCCCATTGTGTCGATCCTTGATTTGCAAAATATAACACGCTACAGAGTAGGCTGCCATGGACTGGATAAAGTTGAGACGAGCTCTCTGAAATGAGACTGTTTCTTCTCCTCCATACTTGGAAACGAAGAAATCGAGGAGGTCGTTGACTTTGGCGCGACCCATTTCATCCCGCGAGGTGGCATTCGGTACTACGTCGATCACACCGCACTGGTGTGACCCGATCAGCACCATAAGTCAGCTTAAGGAAGGAAAATCCTACCCCAGGTGCGGTGGCTGTAACTCTATATGGGTAGAGGTACAAGGTTAAACCGACGCTGGTGAAGATGTTCTTGAACATCGCGATAATCTGGAGTGCAAGGACATCCTGACGACAATCATCGCCGACTTTGAAAATAGCTTGCTGCCAAACATCGAATTCTTCGCGTTTCTCGACTCCGGGAGCGTTCAGTAAGGCGTCAGGGTCCGTTTGGACTACAGTACGTTCCTTCCTCACTTTGAATGTAGCCATAAAGGGGGCCTTGAAGGTCATCAGTCTTGTCAAATTATCACTCCGAAATATGAAATCGACCTTGGCATGACTTTGTAACGGACGGCCAGAGAGTTTATCGATGTCGACAACCTTCCCATCCGGATTACTTGGAAGGTAAACACCAATATCAACGCGAATTTTGGCCATCTCTTCGTCGATTTTTGCCTATAGAGAGTTGGATTACGCCAAGAGAAGAGGAAAGAAATTAAAAACCTTTTTCTCTGACTTGGGTCGCTTTATGTACGGCCTCAGCTTTCCTGATATGGATGTAACCTCATTGAAAAATCTGAACTCTCTGTCATAAAATGATCTCGCCTCCCCTGACAATGATTCAACTACTAGGTTGGTCATTTTGTCAAGGACTGGTTTCATAGGATCTTCCTAAAAAGTTGACTCAAGTTTTTCTCTCTATAACTGTGCTTATTACACGTACGATTTCTGCAGCATCGTCCTTGAAGCAGTTTGCGCGCATGTTCCAGATAATTTGATGACAGAATAGCTGCGATATCATCGCGGTTTCTAGAATGAAGCTGGCGATGTAGCCTGTAACACATTTTATGTCTGGAACTCGCCAATGTATAAACTAAACGCACCAAGTTCATCAAATCTTAGCGCCTGGACGACTTGGGGTACAAAGAAAAATGTTAGGTCGACTGGGTGTTCTTTGAGAACACGGTTGGCGTATTGCAGCAAGTAAGGATCATTATTGTGTTTCTTCTCGAAAAATGTGACCGCGATTACCGGCGGGACGGGCGCCCAGAATAGAATGTGCTACCAAACATTATCAGTCGAACAGCAGAACTTCACGCTTAAAAAAACGGACCTTAAGTTCTCTCCTCTGACTTACACGGGCGGTGTCGTTGATCAGATAGCGCAGGCCTTCCGGAGTGTGCACAACGGCGGCGGGGTTTCCTCGGACAAGTCTCTGAACTTCCGCGTGTGCCGTAGGACTTTTGAACCGTTCCATCAAATGGACAGCTATAGCTGGGTCTATCTCCCACACACTCCGTACAAAAACAGGCCAGTTGCTCTATTCAAGATAATTTAGATGATATGAGAGTCCATGAAATCGGTCTTACCTCTGGCGTTGTACGTTCAAGAGTCCCAGAATGATCTTGACCCCTACTTGTATCATTTGTGGGATTCGCCCACACTGTGAGGCGATATATTTCATTCTCCACTAATAATCGGAGCGGATGGTTGTTATTCTTTAGTCGGGTTGCATATACTACTTCGATTTAGTTAGGTCCATGTAAGATATCCGACTTTACGCACGCGAGTTCTTCAAGGTGGACTGAGCAGGCGGTAGACTGGACAACCAAAGAACACCACGCATGGAATCGGTCTGAAGATGCGCGAAAAATTCGGAAAGAATTTTGATATCAGCATCCACTTGCACTCGATTCGCACCGTATGACCATCTTAAAAAGTGTAGCAAATAACCATATAGCCGACGAATAAAGCTACTCACTCGGGCCGAACCGCAAACCAAGCATATGCCGTACGATAGAGGTTCTCGCGCATTGTACACTCGGAGAAGACGTCTAGATTGGAGCTTTTCAACGTTTCAAAACCAAACAGAAGGAAGGAGTAGCGCAGTTCACGGGAAAGTGGGTGCGTGCTGCTGCAAATTCAGGGGAAATCCAGGTGCTTCCTACATGTGGAGCTTACCTCATCAGCTTGTGAGCATGCGTGGACCGTAAAACAAGCTGTTGCATGAGAAATATAACAGTCGAGCGGCGATAGCGAGCGGCTTGCAACCGACTGAACAGCATTTGCAGTATAAGAGTATGTGGCAAAAGAAGACGCCGGGCATTGGAGGTTGCATGATCGATCTCCTCCTTATCTGTGGGGCTGTATCCTATTGGGTAATAGAATGGATCGTCGTAGCTATGAGGCACGCGAATTACTTGCAGGAATTGACAAAAACTTGATTGAAAAAACTTACTTCAGGCATCGTGAAAAAGCTCCTTTTCTGTCCCTCACAGTGGCAAACCAAGCTGCCAGGATCTCACCGATTAGCACAACCTCGGCAGCCGGCTTTTCGGCAATCACCCATGTCCAAACCTCAATACCAGCAGCTATGGCAGATGGTGTGAACACCTCGAACGGTAAAATGACGAGGTAATGCAGAAGAGTATATTCGCACTACCAGTCGTCAGCCATGGGAATTGCAATGGAAACAGTTAAGTTGATATTACCTTATCCAATGCTATAAGAGTCGCCGCGCAACGAAATAGTAGGCGTTTGAGGTCCTGGACAGTTAACGTGCTATTCTTCCCTAAGATGGCATTCATAATATCGTTCATCTTTGTTTTCAGTGCCAAGATGTCTGTGAGAGTTGCATTCTGCGGAGGGACCTTGTCCAAAACGTCTTGTGTTGCAATTAAATAGACGACTCAGTCCCCACATTAACTTGTAGGAAGCTACGCACCTTTTCCGGCAGCCAGCCGGAGACCAGCAGCTTCACCAGCGAAGTAGCTTTTACAAGCAACCTGACTGACAAGCACCTTTGCACGATCGTATTCCCAGTTCGACAAGGAACGGAGTGAGGCTGCAAAACGTCAAAATCATGTCTTCTGATCGCAACACTGCTTACTTAATTGTCTGTGTGGTGGCCCAAACGACTTCGCGAAATTTTCTGCAATGGACGCTCCTAGTTCAGATGTATCCGAGCCAGCCAGCCATTGTGTTGCAGCTAGATATTTCTGTTGAATGGATGTTAGCTTATTTCCATAATTTTTTTTGGAAGAAATAGACCTGGAGCGTTGACTGAAGTTCTATTGGAGCGCGGCTCAAAGCAAGTTGAAACCAGCTACTAGCATGTTGCTGGAGCTGCCGAAGAATATCGTTCCTGACATTGTAATCATCTGTCAGCTGGAGACGTATGCCAGTGCGTTCAGAGTGAAATTCATATATAGGGTTATACTGCAAAGGGCACATTAGAGTGCAGCACCTTCAGTCAGAATAACACAAACCTCGTCAAGATACTCATTCTCACATGCACGTCTCAAAAGGGTGAGACACTCAAGAATAGCGTAGACAAGTGTTCCGTCACACATCAATGACGGAAATGAAGTGATCAAACGATTGAGATACTTCGACGCAACCTCGCGGGCACGCGCAATACGATGGGTACTCGCGACAAGTAAATTGCATAGTTCTGAGGAAAGGTGATGTGGAAGTGCTTGTTCCGCAGCTTGGGTGTTCAGGTCAGCAATGCATCCTCGGATGACCTATTTGCTTCATCAACTTTGGCCAGCCACAATTGAAGGAAAAATATACAGTGTCAGCGACGGCATCCATACAAACATTCAGGCCATTCTGTTTGTTCAAACTTGGATTGGTGAAGTAGGAAACCAAGGAGGAAGGTAGTCCAGATGCAGAACGCGTTGCCTCAATGTGGTGCATAGTCAACACGAAAATGACTTGACCAGTTGTTAACGGCCGTAAATCGTTCACGCTCGAGAAAATATGACGTGTGAGATAAGCACGGTGCTTCGTTAGGACCTGACGTTCGATCAACATTTCAGCATCACGGAACTAGGAAAAACATACCGAATGGGCGTACTCGTGTCTTATTACCGTCCGATACTCCAAATCACTTACTGCATCCGATACGCTCTCAAGTACTAAACACGGCGTCTTTATGGCAATCCTTGAAAGAGCGGGCAGTAACCACGTCATGGCACCCTTCTCTCTCTCCTCCTCCCCGAAGGTAGTAAAATGAAAAAGAACACACAAAAACCACAAATTTCGAAAGAGATTGGTCGCCTCGACTGCGGCATGAAGGTGTGGCGTGAAATCAGCATGACCCAGTAGGGCTTCAATGGGAAGAAGAAGCGAGGCCAACTGCTCCAACATTTCCTCTGTCTAGTGCATTTTCTCCTCGTTAATGGCAATGTCAGCAGACGTAAAAATGGCTAACCTTCCCGCTATGTCCGGCAACAGATGCGTTTTGGATTGCCACACCTTTGTCTGAGAACAAAGTCAGGAGCTCCTCCAGGTACACATCATAAAGATCGGGTCTTCTGTCGAGCTCTCGAGCAAGTCTGGTTTGTGCTGCCAAAACCTAATTATACCATCGCTGATGAGATGTTTGTATTTCTGCGAATAATTGGACCTACCATATTATTGGAAAACCTAGGGTCTTCCGGGTTTGCTGTGCGATTGATAGCTGAAAATGCACGAATGATATCCACGAAAGCATCTTCTGGAGCGACAAGAGCCAAGTCAACTAAGTTGTATGCAATAGCCGCCTCGACCGTGGGTTCCGCCGTCCGTAGCCTTTGTAATAACATAGAAATTGTAAGTTTCGTCACCTCTTCCTCGTCGAATTCCAACGCAAGGCGCGTCACAATGGATATCGTAGTAATTCCAATAAGACGTTTTTCCTCGTCTGACCGACCACGAAGACCCACATCCTCGCTCCGGATAGTGAGTTGATCGGTAGAAGACGACAAAGGAGAAGCGTAAAGCGCGTTGTGCAAAAATTGTTGTGAAGAAGACTCAGAAATCTCTTGACTCGTCGCAGCAATGTAGTTCAGGAGAGAATACATGTTAGACATGACGGAATCCTCTCCTGGCGCCAACTTTTCCATAAAATGAGTCAGCAATTTCCCAAAATATCAGATACAAATCTGACCTTGATGCACAAGCCGAAGCATTTTGCTGCAGCTGTGAGTGGTGGAGGGGAGCGTTTCTCGGTACTGAAAGCAAACTCGAATATGGGGAGAGGTGAAGTTACGAAACGACGTAGATGATGTACAAGTTCCTTGGCGATTTCCGGGAAACTTTGAACAAGCAAAGACATTGCTTTGAGAGCCGCCTCCTGGACCAAGTTGTCCATTATCGGAGTTTTGTCGCTCAGGAGTAGGCCAAGGCAAGCATAGAGGCCAGAGTCAAGTTCTCCTAAAGCGACCGAACACACCGACGCAAGTTTCTGTCGAATGTAGTAAATTTCCATCTTTATGGATTATTAGCAGGAATGAAACTCACCAAGCTTTCAGACATTGTCTCCCATGCATAAGTATCGATGGGAAGTTCGTTATCCATGTCTTGTATTTGCGCTAAAAGATCCTTGAAGCATTGTAGAGATCCCCGAATGGTGGAATTCAGCGTATCTTTCGTCGCCCCATCTTCCATACACGACTTCTTCGGTGCTCTCCTCATAAGACCCAGCCAGGCCTTATTAGCCGCGGCGGCCTCTTTCAACTGCCCTCGGTACTGGACACCGTCTGCTGAGACCATAACAAGGGCTTGAGCAAGCACAGTCCATTGCAACTCCATAGCACAGCACACGATAAAATATCCGCTAAGGGGCCTCCCGAAGTTCATGTAACGCGTGATGAACGCATGGCAAAAGAAAAATGTTTCAGATGATTGTGCATTTGTCTCTGCTTCTTGATGAACGTCCAGAAGCAGTTGATTGATGCACTCAAGAATGGGATCCTGGACCAAACCGGTCAGAGCATGAGAGAGGAGTTTCC
Source organism: Austroboletus cf. mucosus (assembly GCA_038093715.1). Lineage (NCBI taxonomy): Eukaryota > Fungi > Basidiomycota > Agaricomycetes > Boletales > Boletaceae > Austroboletus > Austroboletus cf. mucosus. The sequence continues at coordinate 92,884 of JBBPST010000003.1, read as the reverse complement.
ATTGGGTTACTGTCCAAGGAAAAAGCATAGAGGTGATGGCACGATAGAGACCGTGTACAGATGGCGTTAATTGAGTCAGAACCTGATGCGCTAGAGGGCCCTAGATGAACCTAATTTTATTTTATTTTTCGAAAGGCTCACCATTTGCAGTCGGTAGCTTCTGCACTACTTGATCGACAAAGCGTAGAATAGCACTAACCGCCTGGCCCACTCGGTCGGCTCGAATAGAACAGACCCTTAAAATAGCAGATACAGTCGAATAAACAAGTTGGTCTGGGAGTGCCCATTCTGCAAAGAACTTAAGGGTTATAACATTACAATGGAACGCACTCACCATCCCAGGATAGACACTGGTCATAATCAATATGAGGTGCGTCATCCAGGACATCAGTGAGAACCGTGATAATCGTATCAAATTGGTCTCTAATATGCTTTTCAGGGAGATTTGTGACCATTTCTCCAAATGCTATATTACAATGTGCCCGGGTTTCCGACTGCGCTCGGGCGATCAGACAATTGGATGTAAAACATAGCAATCCGTGGGCCATACCATAAATATATTTTTACTCGTGCATGAGTTGTATGCTTCGCCGCCCGACTTGTCGTCTTGCGTAGAAAACTCCGCTTTGGACTGAACCAGATGATGAATACTCAAAAAGTCGTCTTCGGTGTCTGGTTCATGAGCGGAGAGGTCCGATAGAATGAGCTGATGGATATTGAATTCCAGGCTAGCAACGGGAAATTATTAACCACCAAAAAAGGCAAGGACGAAAGCAAACCGGTCCATGACTTCACCCTCAACAACGTGGAGAGTGCTCGAGCTGTAGTAATGGAGTTTGCCCAAGACGCGGATGTGGGTTGCATCAGCACCAAATGAGGAAACTGACATTATCATACGTAACTCGGGAATTGCCGCCTGGCGGCTTATTTATAAGACATGTTTGGGGAGGTGATATGTACTATGTACATGTTACGAAGCGTGTGATAAATGAGCAGACGGAACAAACCGTGGAAGAGTGATACGAGGAGTAGCTTGGGTGCAAGTCTTCGACACCTTGTTCTTCCGTACTAGTTACGGGACCTAGGTAAGCCAGGCTTAGTACGTTGGGCTTCCTATCTCCCGAGCGACTCAGACGCGATCCGACACTGAGAGCTTGAACATGACGTGAATATCACGAGAAATTTTTACGACGGATGGTACGAAATGTTGGAACGACCGGGAAGTGCGGGAACTCTTGCAATCAACGGAACTTCGACGGACCAGACGGAGGACGGCACTGGGCTAAGGATTGAATACTCCAGTCGAGGCTGGGGGGAAATGGGCGCCCTTGCGGCAGTTCCGAAAAAGCATGTACTAGTAAGTAAGTCTAACTACATGAAATGGCTGAATCTCCAACACGAAACTGGCCTTAGTTACGGAAGGAATGTGGCCTTGAGAAGGGGGACGGAGAGTGTGTCTATTCGAAGTAACTTAGGGAATCTTTGTCGAGTGGCCTGCATCTCGCGCCAGAAATCGGGTTTCCAATCCACCCTACCGTGAACTTTGTGGCAGAAAAAAACGAACTAAGTATGAATGCGCTAGTACGTACGATAATGTATATTCATTTACAATCAAGCCGCATAACTTCCATAACTCTTCTAACTCGCCTGCTATTTTTTTGTCTACACACCTTTAAAAAGTGTACGGTTTAATCCGTCTAATACACTTGGGTTGGGGCCGGATCCATTCATCTGGCTGAGGAGCATTTGACATCTCATTGGCGATCCGTTCCTTAACCATGGCTTGCAACTCGAAGCTGGACAGCTTCTTCGTATGCAAGTCGTTGTCGTTGTCGTCGGACGGCATGGGGGAAGGTTGCGGGAACCTTCCCAACCAGGGAAAACTTCCAAAAGGCCACGTAGGTAAATAGCAGGTCTCCTGCCAATCGTTCATGAGCCTGAGCATCACGAAACCCTATGATGACACACCTCAGGGCCACAACCAGAATTGCACTTGACCCAGACGTTCCAATCAAGCCAACCCATTAGACGGTCCAACTGCTCTTCCCAAGTTCGCAAAAGTCGAATAATCTCGTTGGTATCGGGGGATTCCTTTGTATTCAACAAAGGGTCAACCCCTGCGTATACCCCAGCCACCCACATCTTTGTCACCACCCGGCAAATCTCCTGGCTCGTCCCTCGTACAGCCTGGAGAAGTAGTTTCTCTGAATGCGTCAAGGAGTCGAACTGGGACTCCATAGAGTACGTGTGGGTCGTGGCACATAGCTTGTATATCGACATTGCCCAATTGAGATCGTCTGATGGACCGGTTGGTGTAGCCGAGGAAAGTAAGTAAGGTGTTAGCATGATTCGAAGCTGAGTCTGAGCTTTCTTGGCGAGATCAAGCATTCCATCCGGACCAGTCGCCAAGGAATTCAGGAGATGGAGCGTCAGTTCAAGCCGTTGGGCGTATCGATCAATTATGACCTGAATGAGTGTTTTCCAGTCAATTCCGCTCGATACACCGGCCGGCCTGGTCAAAGCTGCTTCCAGTCGAGACTTCAGATTTGTCAAGTCTTCCGACGATATATTTCGCACACGATGATCCCACCTCTCCTGGCCGACTCGAACGGGAACAAGTGAAGGCACGAGTTCGGTGTCGTAGAAAGAAACCAACCCAGGGAGATCCAGGTGGATTCGTGTTTCGCCAGGGAAATAATTATGCCAAGTCCCGGCAATCAAGACTTCAAACTGGCTGAATTGCGCTATTAGGTTTTAAAACAAGCTCAGTTTTTCTTACTAAGTAATCGATCAAGTAGACCAAGACTCACAAATTATTGATTGGTTAGTCCATCCACTTACTAGGTTCGAGAAGGAAACTATACTGGTTCCCGCTGTAAAGTCACAGAGCAAGACCTCACTGAAATAGTCAGCAGATTAGGTAAACTGATTTCGTAGCCGAAATGATAGCTCTCACAAATCCATTTCCATCCTGCAAAGTGTTCAATTTGGCTGTTCACAAAAAAAAAAAAAGGGTTCACCTCACAATGCCATCCACACCAAACCTTTTCCCCCATTCGCAAAGATCTTGAATGCGTCTCTTTTCGTCCTCGAACAATTCGCCTGGGCTTCCAACTCTACCCCATGCAATAAGATCCTCTGCATCCAATGATCCGTCTGGAAGTTTAACGGCACTGCTGCCGTCGAAATATACAACCTTCAAAGATCGGGTAGTCATAAGGGTGAGATGCCAGCATTCAGTTTGATAACGAGCGAATAAATCCCGGCAGAACATGTATGAATGTTCAGGATCCGTAGCAACCCACTCCAGGCCCGTCGGGAACTCGCTATCGAATCTTCCATGGTACAAAAGCGTGCCATTTGGAATGCTTCCAGGTACAATATTGTGACCTTGAGGGAAATATAAGTATCCAAATAACACGCAGACAATGGTACACATAAACCCACCATTTCTCATGCGTGTGTTGGGCCAATGCTGAAGTAGCGAGTGTGTTGTCTCGAACACAAGATGGTCAGTGGCGTTGGGGTTCGGAAGATTGTCGAGGTCCCATTCGACGAGATCCTCATCACCAAGAATAATTGGGTGACGTTCGTCTTGCCAACGTTGAGCGGTAGAGCCTAACAGAATCTGAGCGACGCGTGCAGTAGCCAAAGCAGCGGCTACGAGACTGAACAAAGTTGCTTGCAACATTGTTACCGTAAACTATGGCCTGGCGGTCCTGAGCTTAATAAGGGGGCTAGTTGGTCTTGATGGGCGGCGATGGGGACCGTTGTGGGTACACCACGGCGTTTGAAGAACTTCGATCTTAGCCCGGGCCCTCTATAATTTGATGGATCGGGTCGTGCTTTGTCATAATATTTGTCTCCCGATTTAGCGTGGGTCTATAGGGCGGCTCTCACGCGCACGGATAATTCCGTAACTTCAATTTAGATGGAGATAAGAAGAAATTTACTGTATTTCGGAAAACTGAGGCGGTGTGAAACGGCTCGTTTTCGGGAGATCCCGGATTACCGCAAATGATGTGAGTGGCGGTGCTTTGCGCGTTTCTTCGATGAACTGATTGAATTTTTGAGAGCTAGGTAAGAGTAACTTGTCCCCCTCAGGACAAATGGAGCTCATCGTGTTTTCTGCTTTGAAATCAAGCTTTCAAAGTTTGCGAAACAGCTTCGTCATCGGTGAAACAAACGAATCGATACATACCCCGACGGACTTGCTTTATATATTACGCCCGGGCCGACTTGGGCGTCCGAGACAGATTACGCTCCGTTAGGGTTTTTAAAGCAAAGTAAAACATTTCTGTCCTGCCGCATCCCTGGCTCTGCGAATGCCCCAGGGGCAGCGTAAGGCTCCCCTGGTCCCGCCGGCTGGTTTTAGACGCGCGAGCCTGACTAATTAGCGACAGTAACTAAGAGAGTAGAAGAGGGTAAGGGCGAGTCTGTAGTAGACATCCACTCGGGTCCTCAGCGAGGAGCCGGGTGTGGGAAGGGAGGGGATGCGGCGCGAACGAAAAGGAAGTGGAGGTGAAACAAGTACATGCAAGTGGGTTAATTAGGGGCGAAGGCAGGTGTATACTTAGTGAGAGTAGCAGTGCAAGGTGGCTAGCTGCGATTCGGTTTGCGAGGACTTCCTTGAGGTCCGCGATGGCATCCCGCCACATGCGAGTGGGGTAAGGGCCAGTGTGATGACTAGCATGCGGTAACTAGGCGAAAATGATCTGTAGCATGAAGTAGGGTTGAAAGGGAGAGTCCGTTGGGATTGGTAAGTTACCCCCCCTTCATCTGTGGTCGCATGTCTGATGGGCCAGCTTGTGCCCACACCGTTTGTGTCTGGTTGAGTTGTAAGCGATGCCTTTGGGAAAGATGCAGTCAGGTTGCCATTATCAAAAATAGTCCATCGAAGGCGGCGGCGACATTGACCAAGAAGGATGCGTGTAGTCTCGTACATTCCCATCGCCCGACACCCCGACACTCGTCAGCGTAGGACGAAGATGAGGTGTTGGACAAGCAGGTGTGACGATGCCCCCGTGGTCGCGCGTCGTGTTTCCCCGACCTATGCCTATGACGTGTAAATTTGATGGGGATGCTGATGCCGTTAATAATGTTGCTGGAGGAGATGTCGGAGGCTGGTACAGGAGGAATCCAAGTATCACCAGAGTTCTTTCTGGCCCACTGCGAATGTTAATTAATGGAAACTCCGAGCAATGTTTCCACGGCCCAGCTCTGGGGGGCTCGGGCTTCATAATTTGCCTTGGCCCGACCTTTTCTGTGTGAAAGATGGCATGGGCATGAGAGGATGTGCAAAAGCAACATCCAGTGACCGACGTGCACTCTCAAACGATTGTGGAGAGGACATGGTAGTCAAGACATGCCGCAGCTGGCGCCCCCAGCGTATACGAGCCTGTTGCACGAGCTTGACGTGGGCATGGTGAGATGGTGCCGGATGAATGGAGCAGGCAGAGCATAGACACAGAGGCTGTCTGTGTGCACGCTTAGAAGCCGGGGACGTCAGGACTGAACAGATGAGTGACATTGTCGTTGAGATGGTAAGTGCATAGTACCGTGGCTAGTGGGACTCCTGACGTTGGGAGTATACCTGTCATCAGATTTTTGCGTTGCCGTACGGGAGCACTGTTGCATTGCCTGTGCTCTCGTCATTCTTGAGACGGCGGGAGAGATAGGCCTGGGTCGGCTGGGAGAGGGAAGTGACGACCACGACTCAGAAGACAGGTAAACTGTACCAAGCCTGCGGCCCCTTGAGGACGGCGGCCAACGGTGAATAACTTTAAGAAGCTAACTCTTCACTACTACTAGTATTGTTTTCCTTTACCACAAATGCCTCGCAACAAGGATCGCCTTTACATTGGCATTTATGCTCGGAGTAAACCGCCCACCATGCCTGGTGGTGAGGACAGGTACTGTACCTACCATCCATGCCAATAATGCCACTCAGACCCAGTAGTAATCACTAGCAACGCCGCTCCACAGATATCACTGGGCCTTGTTTACTGGCCCAAAGGTCGACACTGACCTCAGTCACAGAGGGCGCCGTTTCCACGCACGAAATGTTCCTACACCAGATGGAAAAGTTGTCTGGATGTTTGAAACATCTGAATTCCGTTTGGCATCCGTCAGCCTTCTCGCCTGTATACGCATTGCCAAGATCACCAAGATCAGTCTTCTCCAAGACATTTTAGCGAATGTGCCTGTCAAACAAGATGATGCTACTTGGAATTGTGTTCAGTGGATCAAGGATGCACTAGAACGGCTGCAGCAGGATGATGAAGCACTTGGAAGGAAAGTTCTTCAGTGGGACCTTGTCAGAGATGCGGCCATGGAGTTCTCACAACGGGTGATGGACAGGATGATCTCGGCTAGGGCTCGTAACATTGAACCGCTCCACGTCGCAAAGGCCATCCTGGATCTCCTGGATGGTGAAGAATACATACCATGGCCCCTAGCCCCACAGGAGTAGTGTGTACGTATTAAATATCTATACTGTATCAAAGAGGCCCAAAGTACTTGAGTCGCGTACGTTCCATATCTAGTTCTGATGCAATTAGAGGGTCCATGAACCGATCTGTCTCTTCTGCCCAAAAGTCGGTGTATGGATGAGGCTGCAATGACGCCATACTGTACTCCCAATAATATGGATACCATCCAGCCGTCTCCCAATCAATTATCCCAACCACACGGTCGCCGCGAACAAGGATGTTGAACATACTGAGGTCGCCATGAGTGAACACCGGCATTGGCCATGGCTGTTCCTGAAGTTGGATCATGTCGCCCATATCTGCAAAATGCCCATTTGTAGGAGGACCCTTCATACCATTTCGCAGGAAGAGATGGAACTGGTGTACCCCAGGAAACGGCCCCACAACCACAGACGTTCCATGAAACCGTGCATCGTACAAGGGACCGCCAAGCACGTTTGCAATTCCTGGACCGGGCGCTGAAAGTCCCCTCATTTCATTCACCATCGCCTTCAACTGTGCGAAAACGCTGTCCTTCGAAGTCGTACTTCGGGACTGCCACCCTTTGTATAGAGCATGCCCATCCACCTTTTCCATTACGATGTAGGTGCATCCCTTCTGCACGAACGCACAGTAGACCTTCGGAACCGGAATAGACGTATGTGACGCAATGAATTGCAAAGTGAAAGCTTCTGAAAGTTGAATTAAATCGCCGTACTTGACACATATCTTGTTCGTGAGAAATAGGACTTGGCCATGCCTTCGACGAAAGCGACCGAACAAATTTAGGGCAGCTATCACCACAAAACGGCGTAATGGGGAATCGTTTATGCCATTCAGAAGATGGGGTGCGATGTCACTAACCCTTACAATCACGTGTCAGACATACCAATCAAACATGTATTCAAGGTGTACCTCTGGGTAGTTGGAGCCATCGTGTTCATGCGCCGAATCTGAGAATCGCGAATGTTTGGGGTACTATCACTTTCCCACGAATCTTTGTTTCAGCATAAATTTTACTTTATATACTATTCTTGATAAGGCGCTATAGCCAAGTGGTTACGGCGACAGATTCGAATGTACGCGACATCTGTTACTCTTCGAGTGCGCAGGTTCGAATCCTGCTGGCGTCGGTTTTTTGTACCGGCATGATCATTTCTTGTTCCCTCCGAGGCAGGAATAGCTGTCGCACTGTTCTTGCTTTCTTTCATCAGAGTCTGAACTCATCATCCATACAGCGCCCGCACCCGACATGATCAATATCACAGAGATGTTGAAAGACAAGTTCCTTCATTCTCGTCTTGATAATCTCCTTTATCGTCTTAGCTTTTCTGGGGACAGTCTCGAACGCCATGGACCAACTATAGTATGCATTTTTCTCCTCATCGCCTCCACGCATATATGCTTCTTGAGACCACGAAAGCAAGATCACAGTCACGCCAGGTCTGCTCTTCGAGCTCTTCTCACAGTCGTAACACCAAGATGTTCGCTCTGGGCAAACCGTTACATCAAATTTGCTAGTATTCTCCGTCCACGCGTCGCCATACCCCTTGATGTGATCATTGAAGACACGATCAACGGCGTAATAGAATTTCGCAACCCAACCAGCGACTTGGCAGATCTCATAGACTCGGGCGTGGTTGTGAATGGGTATACTATATGCATCAAGACAGGATGGAGATGGTGGGTTAGTTGTTTCGAGTGGTGGATGCTTGCCAAGGTTCGTATGGTTGGTACTATCCGATATTCATGGGGTATCTGAACTGCATAGGAGACAGCGATTGGACGGTTCGAGCCAGGTATGTAATGCGGCAAGTATAGTTCGACTGAGCGCGAATATACTACTGCATCCTAGATCACCCAGTCTTTCGCTCACCAAGTATGTCGGAGCTGTCCAATCGGTTGCACACCAACATGCCGGTTGACAGTCCTTGTCTTTCGGGACTCTCGTTAAGTCCACTCGCTTCGACTTCGTCCTCGCACACGGTGTTCTGTCTCGACTATTTGCCTCAGGGCGTAGTCCCCTCCTTGAACGTGGGGTACAAGGCGACACTGGAATTTACGGCGTTCTCCCCATCTCTTCGAATACTGAGCACGGCGCAAGTTATTTCCGCCATTCCATTCATCAGTCCCGAACACCCACGTCGCTGGCCGCGGGCTGTGGTTTCCGTCCTCAAACAGCTTGATGCTTCATATGGTTCTAATATCACCATTGACACTCTCTCCAATATTTCTGTCGACCATGAACATGCTTTGCATCATGCGTATCAATTGTTCTCTGGAAAGCAAAAGAATCGCGAGGCGTCGGTGAATATCCTCGGTATCAAAGCATGGCGTCGGGACCTATTTCTAGTTGCACTCGAGGCTGCGCTAGTACGTCGTGGGTGGATTGAAAGATGGGCCGTCCAGGTTACAGTCAAGTAAGAAATACTGTTCACCTTTCATCTCCATGTTTTGTATGTGTTGTCATCGTCAAACAATGTTCCCAAATCATTGCCATGTGACTTAATAAAGGGTTGCTGAAGATTACCGCTGTCTTTGAGATGGCAATAATTCAGTTCCTTCGGAGGTGTGATGCAGCAACAACAAAATGGCTACCAATAACTCATCTCGGGCACTAAAACAGCAAAGACCTAGGTACCAGGTCGCAATATAAGTAGTATAATTTAACTCTTACATCCCTCCTAAACGACATCCTGTAGGTCCGATATTGAGAGTGCCTGCCTCCCATGCGTTCGTCGACGGGGGTTCCCGGGGGTTGCAAGTGGCCTGACCCACATCCTCACGTGGCCATTTTTTGTTGCTGTCAAGAGGGCTCGATGGATAAATGTCAAGCAGCTTAGCATGTCGGCCTCGATATGCTTTACCTGAGTAAATGCTGGGTAAGCAGCCGAAGATAAATGGACGGTAGTTAACTCACTAAAACTGGTTGGACCGCGGACACCTCGTTTCTGGATGGAGCAGGATGATATCTAGGTGCTGAAAGTTGGATGGTTGAGCCAGTCCCGCGACGACATGCCGCAAGTGAGACGCTGGATGCCATTGAAACACGTGGGTGATGTCCGTGTTGGAGTTTTGGTCTGTGTAGCGCGCCACTAGAAAAGTCCCACTAATGATAAAATAGAATCACTATCTTTCTTTGATCATGAATGCAAACAGACCAATATCAGTTTATTATCCTCTCCAACGCTACCAAACCGATACGTCCGTCCGTCGCACTTTGATGCATCGAATGCAACAGCGGATACGAAGGATGAATGTCCTTGGCACCTGGCAACCACACGTTGTTCCCAAGGAGAAAATATTGTCAAAAGGTCATCTTGTCCCCCTGTCTACGAGAATTCATAGATAAGATGGATTCTTATGACGCAAAAGAAATACTATACCACGATGAGCCGACCATCGGGTGACCATGCGACAGAGGTCAATGCGCCAAAGTATGACGCGTAACAATCAATAAGTCTGGGATGAAGCTGTCAAGCAAGAAAGATGTCGAAAGGATGTTGCTCACTGCTCAGCAAATGCATCAATAACTCTCAGACAACCATCCTCTGATATCGCGGCGACGTGTTTGACGTCGGGAGAGAATGCAAAATCTATAAATTAAAGGTTCAATAGGTTCATAAGCTCATAAACCAGGTACCCACCCACAATAGCGCGTTTACTCAGTCTCCAATGGCTGACGGGATTTTTAGCGGCCCCTTTGTCTACCCTCGCACCACCATTTACGTTGGCTTCGGGATGCCATGGTGGCACAGTAACGTACATAGTTGTTAACGGATCCCATTCCCCTGTTGGTTGTGACTGACTGTGCGGGAGATGAGAGGCTGAAGTTTGAGGGCTGGGGACAGTCACGCTGAATACCCCATCATCTCGTTCCTTGTCATAAACAATTATCGTGCCATCTGCATGAGACACGAGGAAGAGAGTGGACGATGCGGGTACCCAGCGCACTGCAGTACAAGGAGAAGAGCAAATGGAGCCCTCAAAAGAACGTAAGCGGCAACGAATTGTATAATCTATATGATGGTCACACCTGTTTGTTTAGACGGCCATATCGACCAGCTATGGGATCTAGGAGGTTGCCTCAGCGGGCACCTCGAGAGGATGCTCGACCATGACGTACCAAACCAGACAAGGTCGCCAGTGTTGAACCCGATGACTACATCAAGCCTTTCTGGGGAAGCGGTGAATGTGTTCACATCATGACACGTAGGAAAGGCAGAGAAACTGATTCTTGTGAGTGGTTCCTGTTGTTTGATTTTTAGCGACGATACAAACCAAGTATAGTGGGCTTGTGACACCTTTGCTTTGGCGCCAACTTCATACCAGAGGAAGGTCTTGCTAGAGTTGTAGAACATGAAAGTCACCTCGCCCTGTTTGCTGGCTAGGAACTTGTTCAGACCCTCGACGGTCTGCATGCGGGTGATGAACGTGGACGAGGTGGTGCGCATGTTATGCTTCGGCTTGGAAGAGGCGGATTTCTTCTTGCCCGAGGCGGATGGGTGGGCGAAGAGCTTGTGGTGGGGCTCATGAGATGCGATTAGATCTTGCGGGGTAGTTGTCTGGGGCGATGGCACGTCTGGTGTGGTGGGATTGTCGTCTGGGGTGTCACTGGAGGAAAGGCTGCGATCGTCCAGGGGCTGTCTTGCATCCTTTTCTCTCTCGCGCTCCTTGTCTCTGCGCAACTCCTTGTTGAGGTTCGCACCGAGCAGCTGCGCAAGTCCGGGCGGGGTCGCATGTTTGGACTGGTTGAAGTGGACGGTGACGATGGAGAGGCGGGCGGGGCACAACTGGGCGGTGCTAGACGGCGCGGGTATGATGGGGGGCTTGTGTTCTTCCGTGACGGAGTATACGCCTTCCGGGGCGACGAATGCGCTGTCGGTCTCCATCGATGTCGTCGTCGTCGTCGTCGTCGTCGTGGTGTGCTATGACCGCGAGAACGTCGCTGTGAGTACTGCAACAACGTCTTGTCCAGAGCTTATTGGTGTAGAGGCGGTGTCATGGGTATATGGCTCGGCACGCTGGCCCGGATCTTGTCCGTTCGCCTTTACCATGTTCACCACTCGCCGTGTCGCCCGCCGAGTGCTTGCGCGCTGGCTCTCTACCAGCACCGCCGAGCCCCAACCAGCAGGCGGCCACCTCTCCTCCGTCGCATCGTCCCGCTTTCTTCGCCTGTCTCGGGATACCGCCCTCCGCACGCCGGGCTTGACGTGGTCCGATGAAGATGCCTCTGGCGCCTCGCGATCCATCGTGGGGGGTCGCGAAACGAGCAAGATGAACATGTACCAAGCCGTAAGGGATGCGCTCAGGTGCGAAACTTGTCTTCAGCGTCTCTGCCCGTGCTGACAAGCGTGCAGCATCGCGCTTGCAAAAGACGACACTGCGGTGGTCTTTGGAGAGGACGTCGCGTTTGGCGGCGTGTTTCGCTGCACCATGGTATAGCCCGTGTCTTTGCTACAATGACCATTCCTTCTTACATGTCCTTTGCAGGGCCTCGCAGAAGAGTTCGGTATGATTGTCATCATCCTCGTCGTTCGTGTCAATCACACTACACGCATGTACGAATAGGTCGTGAACGTGTCTTTAACACCCCCTTGACGGAGCAAGGTATTGCTGGTTTCGGTATCGGAATCGCATCTATGGGCCACACGGCCATCGCAGAGATACAGTTCGCGGACTACATTTTCCCCGCTTTTGACCAGGTATGCTTCGCCACCATCTCTCCATTGCAATTCTCAGCATCGGTACAGATAGTGAACGAGGCTGCCAAGTATAGGTATCGCGCAGGTGGGCAATTTTCGATTGGCGGTCTCACAATCCGTACACCAACGATGGCGGTCGGTCACGGTGGTTTATACCATTCGCAGAGCCCAGAAGGGTTCTTTGTTGGTGCCTCGGGACTCAAGGTTCGATCCAATTCTTGCCCCTTTATGGTGTCCGTGCTGATCCAGCAGTACATGAGCGTAGATTGTCATTCCAAGGTCGCCGATTCAATGCAAGGGGTTGCTTTTGGCGTCTATCCGTGATCCCAACCCTGTCATCTTCATGGAACCCAAGGTTCTGTATCGCTCCGCAGGTAATCCTTCACGCATGCCCTACGTTTTTCCGTGCTCACATCGCAGCTGCTAGTTGAGCAAGTCCCAATCGATGATTTTACACTTCCACTCGGCCGCGCAGAGATTCTGGCCCCAGGGTCCGATATCACGCTTCTCTCCTGGGGCACACCAGTTTACCACTGTGAATCTGCCATTAACCTTCTACAATCTCCACCAACAAGCCTAGAGCACCTTGTTCCCCCTTCACTACGGAGTGCCAAGGTGGAACTCATAGACCTGCGCAGCATACTGCCTTGGGATGTAGACACCATCGTGGAAAGCGTCAGAAAGACGCGGAGGTTGGTCATAGTTCACGAAGCTGGGTACACAGGTGGTGTTGGTGGAGAGATTGCCGCAGAAGTCCAGAAAAGAGCTTTTCTGCGATTGGAAGCACCTGTGAAGCGAGTTACTGGGTGGGAGTGAGTTCGTTTTTTCCTTTTGTTATGGCTGTTCTCAAGTTCTCGGTGACAGCGTACCTGCTGCACTGCAGTTTGAGAAGTTCAACATGCCGGATGCGATCAGGGTTCTGGACGGTCTTATTGAGACCCTCACTTACTGAACCGGATGAGGTTGGTACTAGTGAACACCCGTACAATCGCTATGACTGTATATACCTTAGTGACAGAAGGGACCATGGCAAACTTGGATGTATTGTATGTAAACGCATTATCACTTGAAGCTTGAAGTGCTGGTCCCCTACGTTTCCGAAGGCTCTTCCTCGAATTCCTCAGTCATACCTTCTTCTGCCTCATCCTCCTCGTCCATATCTTCGATACCGGCGTCCAAGTCTGGCCCCGAATCCTCGTTTTCTTCGTGGAATGGCGACGTGCCTTCATCTGTGCGGCCACTAGACGAGCCCTCTGAATCGTCGTCTGCCTGCACCCACAGACAGACCGAATCTGCTATGTGAGAGATGAGAACGCAAGGGATGTACACGTACATCGTTCTTTTCTTCAAGCTGCGTGGCGTGTCTACCTATTGGAATATACCAAACGAAACCGCGGTTCCGGACATGGAGATTCTGATTTGGTGAGTAAACGACTTGGCAGACGGTATGGGAGGTACGCACGCAGTCCTCGAGGTCGTTCTCTTCATCGGACAAGTCGTCTGCCTCGCGTTGTAGATCTCTCACGTGGTTTATGCGCCCTTGGTATCGATCGGCTTTAGGCAGAGGAGTTGGGCCTATGTGTGGTGGTTGGGGAAGAACGAGGGGGATGACCGGGGGCCGAGGTATGAGCGTCGGCGATGCTATTGACATGAAGGCACAAACGATGGCCGTTTCGACGTCTTCTGGAAGTTTCAAGAGTGCTCGCACAGTTGCACATACGGAACACCACGAGACTTATGACGAAACGAAAATTTACTATATTACAGGATAATAGATCAAGATCATGACTAAATCACACCATCGAGTAGGAACGACCAAAGAGCGTCCGAGCGCTTAAAATCATGGTGCACTACACTCACTAACCAACGTTTCCCCCGCACTTCATCGAGCAATGCTCTTTGGGAGGAGCCAGGTGGATAGGAAGACGCCCACTGTCTCCATATCGAGAATGCTTCGTCCTGCAGTGCCAATATCTGTTCGTGAGGAAAGTTGCGCCTTTGTAACAGCAAGCTCGCACCTTCCATGTGAGAAATGATTCCCGCTCAATGATCGTCGTTTGTACTATCTCCTGACCAGGAAATACTCCCCATGTTACTGCATTCCTTCCATCTTCAGGAATATTGGTCCTATATTCACCCTAAGGTGAACTATGAGCAGTTTGATAGTCTCACTAAAAGCTACAACCTACCCGAGAGTCTGCAGCAAAAAGATGAATCCAGCCGTTACCTTCCTCTTCAATTTTTTGCATAATCTGGTCCACGATGCTTTCTTCCGCAAAAAACTCCACAAATCCTTTCTGGAAAACATAGCCGCCCTTTGGGCCCCAGCCAAAGACTTCGTCAGTAGAACTGGCGTTATCTATCGCAGGCTGTGAGCAGACAGTCCATAATCCTCGGCTGGTGAGTCTCTTCAAGTATTCAAGGATATTTTCAGATTCGGAAGACAGCGGGGAAGCAGAAAACGGTGTGGACCTGATATTGGAGTCAAGGTAGTCCAGGAAAAGCTTTGTGAGATCTTCCACGCTAATCGGATTACCCCACTCAGATGGAACAGCATGGATCTAGCAGAATATTTTCAGTGTGAATAGATCAATGGCTTTTGGAAGGTCACACATTAATTCCCAGACCACCCCACTGGTCTTGCGAACCAAAAGCGGGGCTCTTGTAGTCACCAAATCGACCGTTTGGGAACTCGTCCCATGTAGCTGCATTGTTAAGTTCTCCGCGTCCAGGAGGCACTAGGTCCAGTGTCTGTTTACTTGTTAACGCGTTTGCAGCTGTTGTTGTCGCGAGGCTCGGAGTAACTACCAAGCCTGAACTAGGAAGCGGTGGGCGAGTCGACGGAAGAGGAGAATCCTTATCTCGGGGCTCATAATTAAGAAATAACGGCGAGAGGGTCAATTGATCTTACGGCAATGAGTTTATTTTTGGCGATTGGACTGCCGCCAGCCCATCCAAGACTTTCAAGTACAAGCTGAACGCTCTTCTCCAGGTTGAGAGTGCAAAAATGAATACCCGAAACAAAGCCAGATCCGGTGATCTTCCGGATGATGTCAACGGCAAGACGAACACCATAGTCCTTGACGAGTTGATCGTCGTGCTATTGTGGTTCTCAGATTAGTTTCTGATGTAAATAATCAAACTACCTACCCGAATGGTGTCCAAATCTGCCATGATGCTTGGCGGAACCTGCGCTCCACACAACTTGATGACGCGGAGGAAGGAAGAATATGTCTGTATAGGCATGACGCCGGGTATGATGGGCACCGTTACACCTGTATGTTATCAGAAAGGAACCTTGATAGTGCAGACGGGCCACCGACCTCTGCTTCGGACTTTACGAACCCATTCGACGAATCGGTCCGAGTCATAAAACAATTGCGTCACAATAAATTCCGCCCCGGCGTCTACCTTCTGCTTAAGGAGGTTGATGGAGTCCTCTTCGTTAAAATCATTTTCTGGCCGTCCTTCTGGGTAAGCTGCAAAAGTATTATTATAATCGTTTCTCTTCTTTCAGTACCACGTTTACCTGCGACGCCAATGCAAAAGTGGGAGGAATACTCTTCCGAAGAACGTATGTACTTGACCAAATCAAGTCCAGAAGTGAATCGGGAATCGACCGGCGCCCAATGCTCCTGTCCGCGTGGAGGATCTGCGAAGAAAAAGATGAGGAAGTCAGGATGTCTAGATCAACATAATGTGGCTGACCGCCGCGGAGCGCCAGGATGTTCTGAATGCCACGCGCTTTCGCTTCCTGGGGGATTCGTTAGGCACGGTGGGGGTGTGGGAGGAGGACGCACGCGCAAGGCGTCATCAACCATGCCAGGAAGCATGTTCGTGCACGTCAGGTGCAGAATGGTGTCGATGGAATACTGCGACTGGGTGAATCCGGCCAGATCTAGACTTCTGTCCTTTGTGGAACCACCGGCACCCCATGTCACGCTGATTGCGATTGGATGAAGCGCAGAAAGGCGAGAGATGCGAGCGATAAGATTGTCGAGGCCCTGGTTGTGTTTCAACGGAAGATAGTCGGACGAGTGCGGACCCTACCTGGTCAGTTCGGGGAGGAAAGAACTCGAACGTATAAAGGGGTTGAGCAGGAAGATGAGAAGCGATCTTGTCTGACAGTTTCATTGTATAAGTCCAAGTGTTGATTACCAAACTAGCCTAAAAGTTAGTCTGGGATGCACGTAAACAAGGGTACATAAACCTCTTCACACTAGACACGTCGGAGGCATATCGACTTGGACCGACCCAAGCGCAACCCGCCAAATCCCCGGCAAGACACCCATCATGGACACATTGTCGCCCGCAACCACAGACTTCTCCTCGACCCCACCGAAGCGCACCAAGATCGTGTTACTTGGTGACCAGAGTGTCGGCAAGACCAGTCTGATCACAAGGTCAGCCCTCGTCGGGGGGGATCACTTACAGCCGCTCCTGCTCACCCGGTACACGCAGATTCATGTACGATACGTTCGACAACACATATCAGGCTACAATTGGCATCGACTTCTTGAGCAAAACAATGTACCTTGAGGACCGAACCGTTCGCCTTCAACTGTGGGACACTGCTGGCCAGGTGAGACGAGCCCGTGTTCTTTGAATATACTTACGCAGCCGTAGGAACGTTTCCGCTCGCTAATACCATCCTATATCCGAGACTCATCTGTAGCAATAGTTGTATACGACATCACCAGTAAGTGTCCTATACTTCGACTCCGTTCCCATGGCTTAGCCCTACGTATCCAGACAGACAGTCTTATCTGTCAACGTCAAAGTGGATTGACGACGTGCGATCAGAGCGCGGAAACGATGTCATCATTGTCCTGGTCGGCAACAAGGCCGACCTTTCAGAGAAGCGGTTTGTTCTTGCTTCCTCCTGTTCCTCGAACTGTTTGTTAAACCTCTTACCGTTAGTCAAGTTACAATTGAAGAAGCAAACCAGAAAGCGACGCAAATGAATATCATGTTTATGGAGACCTCAGCAAAAGCTGGCCATAACGTCAAGTCATTGTTCAAAAAAATAGCCATGTCGCTGCCTGGCATGGACAGCAGTGTGCAAGCGGACACACAGAACACAAGTACGAGGTCTACCTACGGTCGTGCTGATCAGTCCTGACCGGAAGCATCCTAGAAATCGACGTGACAACTGCTCAAACACCTACAGTTCCGGAAGCTTCACAGTGCAACTGTTGACGCTCCCTCACGTGACAATATATACCACTTTTTTTTTGTTCCATTGCTACAATCCATCAGCGGGGTCTCTCGAATGCTACGAATTGCTTGATTGGTTGCTAACCACGATTCATAGTGTTACCTGCACCTCTTGAATGGCTATCAGTGTATACGGCCCACTGCTCATCTTTATGGCGTTTCTCTTCTGCTTTCTGTTCTCCCAACACCATCCCGTCCAGTTCCGAATCAACGGTGAGCTGTTCTGACGATGTCTGTTCAGCTTCGGACTGGGTCCTATGCAGACTGGTCAGCCAAGCTAAAGATTCCCCGACGTGTAGCCTACCCTCCTGAGGGGAGTATGCCCCCGCGCTGTCGCTCAATTTCCAAGTACTCGTCGATAGTCATGCTTGGTAGACGGTGGCCAGGTCCAAAGACCTGTGCATGTAGGCGAGTACGGTCAGACACACTCGCAGGCAAAATGGTAAAAGGCCGCAGTGGCTGAACAGCAGTCAGGAGAAATTATTTCTCATATATTGTTGCCCACCTTGCCACGAGCATCCAACAAGGGCCTACTATTGGGAAGTTCGAGGGGTGCACCAATTTTCCATATGTCCTCCTGGTCTTTTGTTTTGATGCGTCGTTCGTCTGCTGGTGGCTGTTGCGATGGAGGTTGCGGAGGAGCACTGCTTAGCAACTGGATTTCTTGATCTGAACTTTCAAGTTGCGCACGCGCCTGGGCGTAAAAAAGTCTGAGGAGTAGTAGCGTAGCTTCCCTCAGAATATCTTCCGTTTCGATGTCTTCAGCGTCATCTACCGAAGGGAGAAGCAACGATCCGACGAAGTCGAAATCGCCGTAAGGGTGGTCCTCGGAAACCAGCTGTCGCCGGCGTCTCCGGATTACTTCCAAACGGGTCCGGAGATCCTTCTCAGCTTTGAATTGCTTGATTTTTATCTCTCTGCGTTTCGCAGCGTCTTTGACCGATGATGGTTGCTGGCCATACAGAGCACGCTCGGTCTCCGGTATGATTTCGTATGTTTCAAGGCTGGATGTGAACATGTTCAGATAACGCTAATAGTAGTATTGGCAACGTGTTTGTGATCCGCCAGTTCTCGGACCCACCAAAACTTGGGTCAAACTGCGCATGCGATCATTGCTATCGGTAATTCTGACCCGGTTTTGCACTTCCGCACGGACATATGGGAGAGAAAGATATACGAGATCTGTAGTGGAAATGTCGTCGAGAATTTCATTTGAGCTAAACAGCGATAGATTAGCGACTCGGAAGGACAGCTCGACGAGATCGGACAGAGCGTCTTGGACGAGTTTCTGAAAGGGTCGCGTTAACCAAAGGCGTCGCTGATGAATAAGACGCATGCCTGAGTTTCATCGTTAATGGTAGGCAAGTTGGAAGCCCTGGAGGCCTTGTCCAGAGCTGTCGCGTAGAGTGCAGGGAGCGTCAGCGTCATGGTGTGCGCCACCGAGGTTTCAGTTTGGTAAGTGGATACACTAAAGCGGAGAGTATTCGGGGACCAAAATCAAGTTTCAACCGTTCAACGTTGGTTTGTCTCTGCTCTTGACTAGCATGGATTTGCAAGGCGGTGACAGCTCAAACAGGCTGCCAAACGCGCACCACCGTAACCCTTTCTCGCGCAGGCGAAACCTCAAGGAGCTTCTGCACCTCACTGATGACGATTCTGGATACATCGAAGGCAGAGTCTTCATGGCATGGCCGCCTAGAAACAAGTTCCACCACATTAATTTCGAGGTTGCGGAAGACTCTGCACTGTACCGTTTCGAATTGATGGTTCTTCACAAAGATGGCATCGCATTTCAAGCTCACGAACGCATTTGTTTTGCCCTTCAAGGGGCCAAAGTTGATCCGCGCGGGCAATCGAGCGCCCCGCATTACTTTCCGATTATTCTCCGGTATCCCAAGGGTGTAGTCCTGAAATATCTGACCGGCGTCAATGTAGGTAAAGTCGTCGACACGTGGGCCGGTATGTGCATCTAAAGTGGGTCTCCCAATTCTGACCTTCGGAGTGTACAGAAAACACGGACGAGTGGTACAACCCCTGGATGGTATCAGACGTGATCACAACTGGCGCGTCCGAGACGCGTCACGGCCCCGTTTCGACAGCAGCTAACTCGGTTCCTCCCCAAGGTGTCCATCGTCACGGAGGCACGAAAATAGACCGGGTTCCCCCACCGTTGACCACAGCCACAGATAACGTGGGTGCTGCTCAGCCCGTTCGGTCGGTCCAGCAACCTAGCACAGAAAAATTTAGCGGCCCGTCTAAGACGAGAGCACGAAAAAAGCGAAGATTGATGAAAAAGGCCCAGGAATCAGCATTTTTCAACCGACCAACAGATGACACTGACACATCACGACGCGATGTCACTATGCTTTCCCGTGAACAAGGTTCCTTGGCTGGCGTTTCTGATAGCCATCAGGAGCGTACCAGGTATGCTGAGGAAAATGTTTCAGTCCTGAAAGATAGCGATCTTTCGCGCGAAAACGCGTGCAGCAACATACCTGAACAAGTCACCGTCCCTGCTCCCCAGCTGAAGGCAGGTTTTCGTACAGAAAGAGTTTGTCCTTCGATGTCCGTTTCATTTCCATTGTTTTTTATGTTCAATGATAGGGCGATATTTTCACTGCCCTCAGTAACCTCCAGAAGGACTCTACGATTAATGTTATTGGAGTTGTGACCTCTGCTAATGCGGAAAGGAAGACGAAGACGAATGGTTAGTCAATCAGAAGTTCTAGTTCGTTGGCGGGGGTTCTTACCATCTCTTCTAGAATGGTGTCGCGCCTTTACCCTCACCGATCCATCCACTTTCGGTTCTCCACAACAGGACGTCAAAGTCAATTGCTTTCAAAAGAAGTATACGGAGTGGCTACCGCAAGTCGAGATGGAGGATATCGTTATTCTACGTAGGCTCAAGGTCTGACAAGGACATTGTTATCCAAGTGGCTTACTTCAGCTTACAATACGTCAGGTTGTCGAATTCAGTGGCGCCCTATCCACCACGGGCTATAATGATAAATTGCGATGGGCCGTTTACAATCCAAGCAAGCATTCTATACGACCTCCTAACAGAGGTAATGCTCCGGAGAAAGAACTACTAGACGATGGGTTAGGTTACGAATTCTCTCCGTTCTGGGAGCCATTCCAAGATAGTACCGAACTCGAATATTGTCGACAAATCGGAGAGTGGTGGCAGGCTATGCACAAATCTGAAGGGGGAAAAGTTTCTACCGTGGTGTGCTCACCGCCTCCACGCCGGCAGCATCTACTGATTTCCGAAGCCTCGCCCGATCGTCCACCTAAGGGTTTTTTCAACTGTACCGTTGAGGTGAGTAAATGATGACGTTGATTGAGACGAATTGACGGGTCGCTTTAAGGTACTACACAAATTTAACAACCAAGGCTCTCCTATGACCACTATTTATGTCACCGACTACACGACTAACTCTTTGGTCCACGCCGAGCAAGGTGCCTGGTGTTCCCCTGAGTTATTCGGCCGCGTGTTGCAGTGCAACATGTGGGATGATGCAAAAGAACTCGCAAAGATGATGAATACTGGTGAATACTGGTACTTAAATAACATTCGAGCAAGGCAGAACCCCAATGGTCACATGGAAGGCACTATGCAGCTGGCAGAAAAGGTTGTTCGACTTGACGAAGCGAATCTCGAAGCACAGCCACAGTTACAGGCTCTTCTAGAGTCAGTATTCCGCAGCATGACGTTAAAGCAAACTAACATCGTTTCAGGAGGAAGAAAGAGTTTGAATGCAACAAATCTACATGCGGACCAGCATCGTCGCATGTTTTCCCGCATATGCTTGTTCAAGATGTGGAAATGAGCACTAATTTTCTCACCTGCGTAGTCGAGGTATTTCATTCCCTTTTCAATCGCTGCGTATCCATGGTGTTTCTGGCAGATGCTCCATGTCGATTTTGATTCGCCAGACGGGCATTTTATATTCGTCACCGACTACACGTTCAATCCTGACTTGCCAGCCGCCGTTTCATCGGCCGAGTGGGCAGACAAACTTGAACATCGAGTAGTGAAGATAAAGCTGGATGAAGCTCAAGCAAAACTTGCACCGAACCTCAAGCCTGGCTGCAGATACACCGTACGGAACCTGCGCATCAAACATTCAAGTGTATTTGGCGGTGTGCACGGATACTTGGGAGGGGAAGAAGAGCTCATCGTCTATTTGGACGACTCATCAAGTCACGATGCTCAAACGTTGCAGAGGTCGGTGCTCCTGTTATATATATATGTGCGATCTTGCTAAATCGTTCATGCAGAAACAAGGAAAAATGGAATAGAGAACTTATGTTAAATGTTCCAACGACATTGCATCGAGAGTCTGATGAACCCTCCAGTCGATCACTAACTACTTTGTCCACTTTAGAAGAATTGTTGTCGAGACCGGCTCCAAACGTGTACAAAGTGCTAGCTCGTACGGTCGACTTCTTTCCTTTCTCTCTCTCAGACGCATGTGTCTTGCGTTGTACTAAATGCGAATCAAGGTGAGCATTGTGGTTTCTGGGCGGATTCAAAGATACCAACCAATTCGTAGCCCACCGCGCTGCTTCAAAGGATGCCCACGTTGCGACAACATGATGGAAACACACTGCAAATGGTTTTACTGCGTGTATATTTCACTTAAAGATGAAAAAGGCACTGAACTCATTGTATCCCTGTCGGGGAAAGAGGTATGTGTTCCTTGGTGAAAGTACGACATTTATCTGAAGCCGGTTTAATTAGTGCGCGTTGCTGCAAGATATCGAACCAACCGACTTTGGTTGTGACCGCGTGGCCTTCAACAAATTTCAGGAGAAACTCGATCCTATCTTGGGTAACCTGAGAGAAGTACATGCAGCTTGGTCGAAAAACGAGGATAAAACTGTCGAGTCGCCGCTGATGACATTCACTATTGAAAGTTGGAATGTTGGCGACGAAAAAGGATATGGTTTGCTTTACTGTACCCCCACGTGATGGAGACGTCGCGATCATTCTTGACGGCCAACCCTTATGTACCATGGCAAATTGTAATAGCGAGTAATGCTGCACGTGACATTGTGTTAGTGTGACTATTCTTGTGACAGACGCGTTATGAGACGCGACTCGGACACCAACACCCATTACTACTACCATGTCTTTGCCAGTCGTCAAAGTAGACGTCGACTACGACCAAGATTTAGGTACGTGTATTGTCATTGTCATACACTGCATACTCATTTATCTCAGATAAAATACGTAACTTCCTTTCAACGTATGTCAGTCACGACAAGGACTTGGATCGAGATTTCGCAAATATCGCGCTGGATGACAATGACGACGATGAAGGCTCCAAATCCAGAGGACTCAAATACATGCAGCAGCTAGTATGTGATTCTTTATCCAGAATGGTATCACATACTGATGTTTGGTGTTCAAGCAACAAATAGCAAACCGTGAGCAGCAGAGGCTAACCATTGACCTAGAAGATATCCATCAGGCGAGAAAAAAACATCTGATCCATGATTCATAGGCCTCATTTCTTCTCCTTAAGCACGAGAAAACTGTTTCCGGGCTTGTGACTCGTATTCAAAATAATACCCGGCGCTATGTCCAGCTATTCTGCGAAGCCATCGACAAACTCATCCCCGCTCCAACTAAGGATATAAGTGAACATGATGAAGTTATCGATGTCATTCTCCACCAGCGACGTGAGCGGAACGAGCAAACAGAAGGCATCCAGGAAGGTTTTCCTGACCATCTCTTGCGGCGGTAGTGCGTGCCGTCACCACAATAGAGTGTATATTATGCTGATGATCACCTTAGTAATCTTTATTTCCAGCCCCTGCGATCTGACGTAGCATTGGCAGTTCGTGATGTCAAGAGTGCTCACCTAGGACGGCTGATTACTGTTCGCGGAATTGTCACTCGCGTTTCCGAAGTCAAGCCTCTCCTGCTTGTGAATGCCTATACGTGTGATGTGTGTGGATCTGAAACATTTCAACAAATCTCGAGCAAAACGTTTTCCCCAATCACTGATTGTCAAAATGAAAACGAGTGCAAGAAGAACGGTATCCGCGGTTCACTGCACATGCAGACCCGTGCTTGTCGCTTCAGTCCATTCCAGGAAGTTAAAGTGCAAGAAATGGTCTGTCCTGTTTTCCTATTTTTCGCGGTTTCTTTTCAATAAAATTTCAGGCGGACCAAGTCCCAGTCGGACACATTCCCAGATCAATGACGATTCATCTGAATGGCAACCTCGTTCGCCTGATGAACCCTGGAGACGTCGTTCATCTTGGAGGGATCTTCCTTCCTATACCATACACTGGATACCAAGCTATTCGAGCGGGGCTTCTCACGGATACGTATCTGGAAGTACACTACATCCACCAGCTGAAGAAGCAGTACAGCGACATGGAAATGACGCCACAGATACAAGCACAGATCGCTGATATGCAACGCGACCCTGCGTTATATAATAAACTTGCTCAAAGCATCGCTCCGGAGATTTATGGGCACCAAGACGTGAAAAAGGCACTCCTCCTATTACTAGTAGGGGGTGTCACGAAAACCATGGGCGATGGGATGAAGATTCGTGGCGACCTCAACATCTGTCTCATGGGTGACCCTGGTGTTGCCAAGTCGCAATTACTCAAGTATATTTCAAAGGTTGCCCCACGCGGTGTGTATACCACCGGCAAAGGTTCTTCTGGCGTCGGTCTCACAGCTGCCGTTATGCGAGATCCCGTTACAGATGAAATGGTTCTTGGCAAGTGACTTCCCTTCAGTAATGATTTGTGTATTGAAAAGGATGAGTTTAGAGGGCGGGGCTCTTGTCCTGGCTGACAATGGCATTTGTTGCATTGATGAATTCGACAAAATGGAAGAATCTGATCGAACAGCTATCCACGAAGTAATGGAACAGCAGACGATCTCTATCTCCAAAGCTGGCATCTCAACCACTCTTAACGCTCGAACATCTATTCTCGCCGCCGCGAATCCGCTTTACGGGCGTTACAATCCAAAAGTATCTCCTGTGGAGAACATCAACCTGCCCGCGGCACTCTTGTCACGTTTTGACCTCCTCTTTTTGATTCTTGACAAACCGACACGTGAGGACGATGAGCGATTGGCCCAGCATGTTACGCATGTGCATATGCACAACACTCACCCTAGACTTGATTACGATGTCATTGATCCTTCCTTGATGCGGTCGGCATTCTTTATCTGATTCCGACTGCGAATTGGTATTGATGGTGCACAAAACAGACACTATATCGCGCAAGCACGTCTCAAGCGTCCTGTCGTCCCGCCTACGGTCTCGAGTTACATCGTAGATTCTTATGTCCGTTTGCGCAAGCTCTCCAAAGACGAGGCAGCCCAGAAGAAATCACATACGTACACATCAGCGCGCACGTTACTCGGCGTACTTCGTCTTGCTCAAGCACTTGCACGTCTCCGATTCGCAGACATTGTAGAGCATGGCGACGTCGACGAAGCCCTGCGTTTGATGGAATGCAGCAAGGAGAGTCTCGAGGACGACGAAGACAAGGAATATGAACCTGACCGATCGGTCGTCAGCCAGATCTTTCGACTTATTAAGAATATGTCTGGCGAAGGCGGTGGCAAGCGTAGAAAGAGACAGCGTAAGTTCGGCAGAGGGCCTGGGGGCGAACGTGACATGGATGTCGACTCGAGTGAAGATGAGAATGATGGAGAGTTGGCTCTCATTGACGTGCGATCTAGGGTGTTGGGTGCTGGATATACTGAAGCGCAGCTGAACGATACCATCGCCGAGGTAAGTCGACGTTTCTTGCGACATGGTCCCTTGTTCACTGTTGTATATAGTACGAATCCATAGATGTCTGGGCACGCGTGGCAAATGGCTCAAAGCTGCGTTTCGTCAACGTTTAGATTCAGTGACCTAACTGCTGTGATTATACTGTCAGTAACTACTCCATCCGTTGATATGTCTGTAAATATCGCTATTACATGTTCATCTATCCCGAGCGTCCTTGAGAGGCGTGTTCCCAACTGGACCCGCTGCCGCTTCCAGGACTCGCTGGAACTTCTTCACGCTGTTGAGGATTATCCCGATACCTTGTTGCCGACTCGGCTTCCGCGTCATCGTTCAAAAAATCAGAATGGAAACTCAGTCCCGCCTCCTGATAATCCTCCAAGGATTGACCAGGATGGAGCATGGTTTGTTCGTCCGCATCTTCGTCGTCGTCAGAGACTTCTCTAAACGCGTCATACAGTTCTTTTGTCCTCGGCCTTGGGCGTGTACCACTTCCAGAGACGGAATTCATCGGAAGGTCGTCGTTCGCAAGAGACGAGTAAGCGACAAGGCGTTTCGCACGTCTCATCCAGAAAAAGATGCCCGCCCCGATTGCGAAAATAATCACGGCACTAATGGCAATAAAGAACCATTTGGAATTGGAGACGAGGCCAGACATGCCAGAGAACCAGCCTTCGTCGGAAGTAGGGATCATGCTGGGTGTCGGGGATGATCCCGGGAACGCAGGACGATCAGCTTCGCCTTCCGCCGTGTCATGATCGCTTGGGAGGCCGGACGTAGGCTTAGGATATGCTTTGGTAGAAGAAGGGATCGGAATTTCAACTGACTCAGATTCTTCAGAAGAGGGCAGGACCGCATCGTTGGTGGGCAGAACATAAGTCTTCGCTTGGGTAGGATCAATGGTAGAACCCCAGAACATAGGTCGCCAACCATGGAGCGTCCCGTTGTGCTTCGGGTCAGATTGATCAGACACCCTGATGGTCCAGTCGCCGACAGGGTTCTCGCCCCTTTTGTTGGAATAAACCACTGAACTTCAGAGAGAGGATAGACATACCAGTGTTTGACAGTCATGAAGCGCCAGCCTGGGAATCCAGTAGTAGCATAATCTTGCTTGCGCACTGCAGCCAGGACACTCTTTATGCCATTAGGACTAACAAGTTCCACCTCCACATCACCTCGCTTGGAATGGGAAATCCAGACAGTAACGGTTAAATGTTCTAGTCCCTCAAGATTATGCTCCAGCAGCATATCATTTGTGACAGTGAACGTGCTACTAACACCGCCCGGTTCGATGGGTACACCTCCTGTCATGGTGCTCGAGTCTTCGGGGTCCGTCAACGAACCATTATTGAGTTGGATCGCGGATGGATGGAACCAAGCTTGTGGCTTCACAAGCTCCCAGTTTCGTGCAGCGGTGACGAAAGCATACCCATTGAGCTGGCCGTAACCGTATTTATAACTAAAAGGCCTGCCCGATGCAGTTTCTTCCCAGTCTGGGTCTTCAGGGTTGATCATTTGAGCTGTTTCGACGCAAAGGTGCTGAATGTCACGCCAAGTTAGGTCCGGACTTATGGAGTGTGTCAGACAGGTAGGGGAGTATAAAAATAGACCAACCTGACTTGAAGAGCAAGGGCAATCACACCTGCTGCATTAGGGGCGGCAGCAGAGGTACCGCCATGGCTGGATGAACAGGCGTTTTCACCCACGTCGGTAGTAACCTGGAAGAGGATGAGAAAAGGGAGGGGGGAGAAACGGTAGACGGACAATATTTTTTCCACTACCTGAGCTGTAAGCGACCACCAAGTTCGCTGCACAGGGTTCCGAGTAGTAAGGGTGAAGGCCTTTGTAGTCTACAGCAGAAACCGTGACAGAGTAGATGCTGTTGGTATAGCCATCAAAATTACATTGGTCACCAGACATGGCGCCATTGCCACTGGCGAATACGAATATGGAGCCTTTTCCGTGTCTACCATTCTGTATCCCGTTGAGGAAGGCCTTGTGGATGATGTAACTTGGACCTTCCATGGACTTGCCGTCATCCGGGGGGCCCCAGCTGCAGGAGTAAATATCGACATCTTGAAAGCCGTAGTTGAGTGCTGCGGCTTCGTCTACATCCGTGATTGCACCAGAGAGTATACGCACGCCAGCGACATTTGCCTCGTAAGCGAGGCCAACGCCGCACACATCGTTCTTTGCAGCTGCAATCTGGCCAGCGCAACGGGTTCCATGGCGGTCGTCCGCGAGGACTGGTTTTGGGAGGGGAGTGTGGTCGTTAAAGTCGTAGGAATGTTCTGCGTCCTGGGAGACATCGTCAGTGTTTTGAGTGTCAATGCCAGAATACGTACAAAATTGTCGGCAAGGTCCTTGCTTTCGTAGTCGAGACCATCATCCACGAGGGACACAATGACACCCTGACCTGTGATGCTCATTTCCCAGAGACCGGTGACGTTCATCATGTGTTTGGGGAACTCTTCGTTGACGATGTGCCATTGCTGAGTAAAGAGAGGATCTGTGACACCGAGACGGGCAGCGATGGCGGCGGCGGCGGAGACATCGGGCTGAATTGGGGGCGGTGCACGTTTGGTCCGCTGCCGAGGAAGCTGGTGCTCGAGCAAGTTTATGGCGGAGAGGAAGCTGCGGTCGCGGGGTTGGATGGATGCACGGGTACGGAAGTCGTCATAGCGGGCCAGGACAGGATGGCGATCGAGAGCGGCGTGTTTTGGTGCCCGGAGCAACCATGCATTGGGGAGTTCACCGGCCTGACCGACTAGCTCGAGGCCATGGCCCAGCTCGGTGACACAGTCGATGACAGAGGGGGCGGAGGGGGAGGGATTATGGTCAAGGAGGAAGTAGTCGAACTCGGCGTGGTCGAGTGTGGCGGGGACGTTGAGGGCGGCAACGACAGCGAGGACGAAGCCGACGACGAGCGCCGTGCGTCGGCGTAGCGTCATGATCGAAAAGGAGGGCGGGGATCACGTAATCACGATGGCGCAGTTCCATGGCTTTTTTTGGAAGGACCACCTTTCGTGTCTCGAATGGTTGTCACGAAGAAACGCACGCGTCGGTCGCTGTCTCCCGCGTCGGACGGCGAGGAGGAACGCGTACCACCCCCGCCCCCTCACAGGTCTTCTTCCCCCGAGCTTCCCATTTTCCACGTTCCAGCAGAACACGAGTTCTCCGAAGGGCCCGACATACAAATAATCGGCGAGACGGACCCCGTCGATGATGACGGCGACAACGATGTCCCCGTTCGCGTTCTCACCGATTTCTCCATATATGATCATGTCACCCTCCGACTCGTTCCCATCGCCCGCCTTCTAGAGCTCGCGCTCAACTCAAGCCTTTCTTTCTCTGCCTCTGGCTGCGTCAAGGCATGGATAGACAGCGATGATGAGGAGGACGGCGATGACGAAGATGACGACCAAGACCAACACGACGCGGACCCTGGACGTGAAAACAGTGATGATGGAACAGTTACTGAAGACCGCATACAGCGCCTCAAGCTAACCACCATTAAGAGGTTCTCCGTTCACGATCCCAAGAAGTGCCGCACTCGCCTAGATAGGTGCCCTTTCTTTCTCTCCGTCTGTGCGCTGGCTCATTTTTCCCACAGTAACATCTATATCCTCACGCGGTATGCGTGGTACATTCTCGACCTGCCTTCAATACATTACAAGCCTTTCTACACTGGCTTTTGGCTCAAGCACCGCGTCCTTCACCTCGTTGCTTCCTCTGTCATTGCTAATCCGAGGCGTACCTACGACGAGTTTATTCGTTCTCTTGAGATATCCCCTGACTCCGACTCTGACGTTGCTGTGTCCCTCAAAATTCTCGGGAGAAACATTACGGAAGATGATGTTCAGTCGGATGATGTCGTAAGTCCTTTCCAACACAAGTCAACTATCCTTATTTCTCTTTCAGAAATCGTATTTGCTAGCAATCCTCTACGATCTTGACGCAAATAAAATTATTAAAATTCGTCACACCACACCTTTGTTGCGCTCCCTTCTTGGCCCTCAAGGTCCATATGAATTCGAACCCCAACTTAAGTCTTCTGGCTCATCCCGCTCCCATCCCAAGTCTCGTGCCTCTTTGGGTAATCGTAACCTCGAGCTTCAGGTGCTCGAACACCGCAATAAGACTGTTGTCACCCCGGTGGTGGCCCGTGTCGCGAACTTGCTTTTTGAACAAAACTTGAAGCTTGTGAAAATCTCTGTCCGAGATGATATTGACATGGATGTGTCGCAACCCGCCCAAGCGTCTTTAGTTCACTTCACAAATCCCGATTCAGTCAAATGGGGTCCCGCAATAGATAATCTGGGCCATTATCAATCCGTCTGGGTCGATGGCGTTGTTTATTCAGTGAGTTTGACATTTATTCGCATTTGTTCCTCTTCTTTCCTTTACATCGCTCTTAGGTTGGCGATACAGTCATGGTTGAACCTGGCATAGACGAGGATAAAGCTCGAGCAAAGAGCTACGCGAATGAAACAGCTCAATCACCCAACTCGCTTGCTAATTCTCGCTGGTATGATATATTCGCATTTGTTCTACTCTATTGATCTAATACTTTCTAGGTTCTGCAGTATATGCTATCTATTCGAAGACAAAGGCCAAAAAATGTTTCATGGCCAGTGGTTCACCCACAGTTCAAAGACGTCCCTTCAGGAACTTGGTCACTCGCAAGCTCTCTACCTAATGTTGATGGACTGCGAGGATATCCATATCGATGCGATAACACAAAGATGCAATATCCGCGAGCATGATTTAGATACCCCTGAGCCAATTGATGGGAAAGCCTTGGACGAGAATGACTTCTTTACTGGGTGGGATTTATTATGCTTTTGCTGGTTCCGTCTAACGCTACTGTCATCAGCTTGTTGTATGACAGTGCAAATGCTTCCTTTGTTACTCTTTCTCAGGAACAAACAACGTGTGCCCTTGCACACTGTGAAACCCACCAACAGTGTCTCTCCTGTGGCTTTCAGGCAATG
Source organism: Austroboletus cf. mucosus (assembly GCA_038093715.1). Classification (NCBI taxonomy): domain Eukaryota; kingdom Fungi; phylum Basidiomycota; class Agaricomycetes; order Boletales; family Boletaceae; genus Austroboletus; species Austroboletus cf. mucosus. Next base: position 62,723 of record JBBPST010000003.1, on the reverse strand, counting down.
AAGTTAAGCATAGCTCAACCTCGACCTCTCCCTGGCGGAGGACTCGCGCATCGTGAATTCTTGTATCATGTTCATGATTTCGTTTACATCAAGCGTAAACAAATGCATACCACTTATAAGATCGGTCAGATCACCAAGCTGAAGGCTATGAAATCTCCGGCCGAAGTGACAGTCCAAATATTCGGAAAGTATGATGACGTGGTGAGAAGGGTGAGCTTCGAAGGCAAGCACTCACTACCTTCGGATGACGTGCGTGTCTCTCCGGTGGGTATTCTTGTTGGCTAATCATTCATGCAGCGTAGGCTTTTCAAAACGGACGAAGTTGAGGTTGTCCACGATGAAGATTTGCAGGGTCAATGTTACGTGGTTCACGAACGTAACGCTGATGCAATTGAAGAGTGGGCAAGACATGACGATCATTATTATGTCAATCAACGAGCCCGCTCGTCCAAGTCCAAGTCTCTCGGTGATCTCGAGGATTGGCCAAGAAATGAGTTCAAAACTTGTGGAAAGTGTCATGGTGATAGGCAAGAAATTCTAAACGAGCAGGCTTCGGTCCTTAAACGGCACGGTAGCTTGCGTGGGCTGGAGTTATTCTGTGGTGAGGCTTTGCTTGTGTGCATGTCTTATTGTTATTGTTGACGTTGGATTGTAGGAGCTGGTGGTCTAGGGACCGGGTTTGATTTGACCGGGTTTGTAGAGACTCGGTGGGCAGTCGAATTTTCTCCCAGTGCAGCACGGACCTATCAGTAAGGTTGAATTTGCCTCGCTTGCTAGTACTAATACATGTTTTGCGTAGGCAAAATCACCCGGAAACCATTGTCTACAATCAATGCACTAACTTATGCTTACAGCATGCTATTGATACTTTAGAAAACAAGAAAGTAGAACCTCTGCTTTCATTAGACAGTAAGAAAAAGCTGCCTCCCATGCCGAAACCTGGTGAGGTTGACTTTATATATGGTGGTTCGTGGTCCATCTTGTTCGCACGCTTAAACATGAGTAAAAAAATCGATTTCCAGGACCGCCGTGCCAAAGCTTTTCGCTTATGAACCACAACAAGGTAAGGTAAAGAGTACACGAGATGCCCCTCGTCTGACGATCCTTGAACAGAAAGATTTCGATATAAGGTATGTGGTTCCTCTCGTTATCATTTTTAGTGGTCTCACGTATCATTCAGGAGTACCCTAGTTTGCAATATGCTATCTTACGTTGAGTTCTACAGGCCGTTGTATTTACTCCTTGAGAACGTCTTTGGAATTCTGTGTCACAACCAGAAGACCACTTCAAGGAGTGATGGTATACAGTGCGCGGTTGCTAAGTTCATCCAACGTGCTTTGATCTCCCTTGGGTATGTCAGCCATCTATCATCCACCCGCTTATATAGCATTTAACAACCCACAGGTATCAATGTAAATTTGCTGTCCTCCAGGCTGCTCAATATGGTGCACCTCAAGGTCGCAAGCGAGTCATTTTTTGGGGAGCACGTCATGATGTGCTGATGCCAGACTGGCCAATTCCAACACATTGCTCTCCAGTCAAATTGATACGTACTGTACTGCCAACAGGCTCTTGCTTGCTCCCCATTTTACGGAATAAGTGCGAAGGTGGTTTAGATGATGATCGATCTGCCCCACTCCATTTCGTCACTATCAATGAAGCAATCGGAGACCTGGTATGTACATTGTTGGAATCGGCTTGCAGGCTGTTTACATGTTGGTGCTATCTTCACTAGCCTGTATTCGACTGGTATGTGTATACTTTTTGCACGTAGTTACATACGCTAAGTGTAGCACCCAGGATCAATCCACACATGACTATGAAAGCTACCTCGGAAGATAAGAGGGTAGCTCGAGAGCGCAAGAATGATCTCAAGATTCCTGCTTTTTCCCCCCTCCCAACTTTCGATCCCCCCTACGTCGGCTATTCACAACCGCGTAAATATGATTCCGAACCGCTAACACGATATCAAAAGTGGATGCGCCAAGGTCGAGATGGGAACATTAATCGAGAGTTGAAATATCATTACACAAGGCGCTGGAGCCACAACATTGCGGAGCGGTAAGTGGCTCACTTCTACAAGTTGCACTGGTCATTCAAATTTTTCTAGCGTTTGTGCTGTACCGCTTGTCCCTGGAGCAAACCAATTTAGTAAGTGACTGGTTATTGTTAGATAGATGGTTCTCAAGTACTCTCAAAGGTCTGCCGGCAAAACTAAGGATGGAGCTCTCGAAACGAAAGCAAGCAGAAAAGACATATGCGTGTATGTGTGAAATACCTGATCATTGCATCAACTTCATTTCCTCGCAGCTCTGTATAAACGCTTAGATGCTGACCATGTGTTCGCAACTGCGTTGACCACGGTCGCTCCTAATAACAAGGGTGGTACGGTCCTCCACCCGTCGGTAAGTCTTCTATTTGTTTGGGAAAGGAGACCGATTTGATACGACCGGTTCGTAGCAAAAACGGATTCTTACCGTGCAAGAGTGTGCTCGAGCCCAAGGATTTCCTGACCATTATGAATTCCTTTCCGTCAATGACACTCCCAATAAGATCATAGCAGACGTGCGTATTTTGTTTCTGTGCATGACTAACACTAACGTCGACATTCGCTAGCAACTCCGCCAGATTGGTAATGCCGTTCCTGTTCCTCTGGCGTATGCTTTGGGTAAATCGCTTGGGAAAGTACTACTCAAATTATGGGAGGACAAGGATAGAGCAGGGAGCCCGGAGGTGTAAAAACGATGCGTGATCTATTTTGACTTACTACGGATTCAAGATGTAAGTTGAAATCGAAAGATGGAATGAAGTGCGCAACAATGGGATAAGAATAAGTTACTACAAATGAATGATGGGTATGTAAAAGCAGGGTATCGGAATCCCGTGAGACAGGAAGCTTTCCTTTCTCAAATCAACAACTGCGTTGTACCCTGTGGTCTAGCAGGAGGAAGTGGGCGATGAGGGATACGTTGTGACGAGGCGGCAGTAAGGGCATAAGTACGTCGTGCTAGCTGAGCCCTCCGAAGCTCCTCGTCAATCCGCCACATGCCTCGGACGAACGCGTCGCGGTCGATGAATCCGGTACACTGAGGATCGCAATCGCTCCTGGAACACGATGATACATGAGATCAACCAAGACAATCATACATATGCCCCTACCATATGCTCCGAAGCTTTTTACGATCGAGGCCTGAGGCGCTCCATATGTACTTGACGATTTGCCCACTCAGCCTCTCATCGGGACCGACTGGAAAGGACATTTCCTCCTCGCTGTCATACTCATTGACCTTTTCCGACGACAAGACGGGATTGTCCTCTGGAGTGATTAGGTCTACAGATACACCTCGCCATCCAGCTGCCTGTCTTTTCTTGGCGGCAAGAAGGGGAGGCGTGAGCATTTTCGTTTTATGTGCCTTTTTTTCCGCTTTTCGTCGACCTCGCACAGCACTGTCGAAGAGGGAGACGTATCGCAATTGGGCAGTTGGCGGTACTGGCGTAGGCCTCAGCAACGGAGACGATTTCGCATTACCGCCGAATTGCGCGCTATTGCGGGTGCTAACGCTCGTCCGCGACGTCGTGGTAGCGTTGCTAAGAATAGAGGATCGGTCTGATGTAGATGCAGAAGTGGATACGACTGACGCCCGTGAAGAAGTGGGTCGGGAACGCGGCTGATATGGGGGTGGGGGTGCAGGACGACGGGTTTTCGTGCTGGTTGCGGTCGAGGACGACGAGCCGGAGATGGAGCGAACGAGCGGTTTAAGTGGGACAACGGGTGCGGTCTTTGCAAAAGGTCGACTGGGTAGAGTGGGCGGCGCAAGCTTTGGAGACGTCTCTGGTTTGCTGGTGGTACGTTCCCAGTCAAAGGGTGTTGCTGTCAAGGGGCTGGTTGCGGACGGGGCTGAGACGTTTTCAAACGACTCGGCGATGCTTGCGGTGTCGAGATCTGTGATGCTGCTCTCGGCCTCGAAAGTGAACGAGGGTGGTTTAGAGCTCATTTTTGGACTGTGCAGTTCGAGGTTGTTCCCATCGGATGAGAGGGAGACGGAGTGGAAAGAGGAGACGGAGGATGCGGAAGCATGTCCCACGCGAGTTGCGCCAAACTTGTGGGGGCCGGGAGGGTAAGTATGTTCGATCGTCAGAGAGTCTAAACGAACTGGAGGGTGCAGGGTAACAGCAGTTTCTCCGGCCAAGCGAACGCGATCAGCGGAAGGCTTTCGGGGAGGGAGGGGAGGGCGGTGTTTTTGGGATGATTCAAACTTGGTGAGAGGCGTAGGAGTGGGCTTTCGCGAGGGAGAAGGGGTCCTGCTCGACTCCTGGGTACCATTGAGCCTGCCAGTGGACGTGTGGCCAAGCAAAGAGGGCCGTTCGACGGGGCCGTCCTCGACAATCCAGTCCTTCAAGTCAATTAGCGATGTCGTGCGAGCAAGGGTCGGTGATGGCGAGCGCGATCTGCTCGAGGCAGGGGCGACAAGCGGAGCGATGGGCTGAAACGAGCTGGCGGTGGGCGAAATTGGGGATTCGAGAAGATTGGAGGAGGAGGTGTGGCGAGTCGCGGTTGGCGTTGCGGACGGGGAGGACGAGGAGGAGAGCGCCTCGAACGCCTGAATTCTCGACTGGAGCGACGCGGAGGGCATGGCGGAGCGACCAACTGAAGCCGTTTCGGGCTGCGCTGAGCAGGAGGAAGCACGTGCCTCGTTCTCATCCTACCCCACTCTCTCATGGATCTCTACGCCGTGGCAGGTAACCCCCAGCCCAGTCCGCCCACCGTCAGAACGCTCATAAACCACACCAGACTTTTGTCTGATCCCAATGGGGACGAACGGGCCGTCCGTGAGTGCACCAGAGTCGTCTCCGAGCCCACCACCACCACCACAGCCCGACAGGTTGCGGAACACATCGCGGTGTGCCATAAAATACTCGAAAAGTCTGGCCTCAAATTCAAGGTTTGTGTCCGTCCCATCCCTAGCATGCTCTCTGACGACTTCCGTCCCCACAGATGCAGTAAGCACTCTGTCTGACAACACCTTGCTGAACACTCATGCTCTGCAGCGAGTACGGCACCAACCTAGGCTTGTGTCCGAGTAAACACGACTAGCCTCCAACTAACTAGAACCCAGAGGGCCCCTGGTCCGACGTCACCAAGGCCATCTACGACTGCCATGCAGCTGTCCATGACAATGGTGTCCAACGCATCGCAACGGACATTCGCATTGGCACCCGCACAGATCGCAAAGTCCTCCCTGGCCACAGCAAAGTCCAGCGTGTCCATGAGATTTTGGAGCGAGACAGAAACGACGCTTCTTGATGCCGATCTATCCTGATCAACAAATCAAGTCGCGACTTCAGATTAGACAGCAGTGTATATCAAGGTCGAAATTACATGGTGGGCACGGGTCCTCCCTGACTCTTCGTAGCATAAATCTGTGCCAATAAACCCAGAACTCCTCCGTCCTCCAACACCTCGTCATCATCGACAATGCCTTCTTGTTGTGACTCGAACGGCTTCGTTCTATTCTCATTGCCATCCACGTACGAGTCACCCAGCGCACTATCCACACCTCCATCAACAGCACGATCTTCGTCTTCTATAGGGGGCAACGACGGAGGTACGATGCTTCCTTGTGAATCACCAAGCACGGTTGTCCGAGCCATTCCGATACCCTGGCTGCCCACAGAGGTCATTCCTGACTGCCAAATCGTCGACCCTGCTATACCACCGACTGGGCCAAGGACACTCCCCCCGCCGACGTGTCTTCGTCGGAAGGCCGCGTGCTGGCTTTGTCGTAGCGCACGATCGTATTCTTGTGCACGCTCTGCCAAATCTTTCCGACCGTCTTTCAACAAAATTGTGTTATCCAGACCAGTTCGAGATGCGGTGAGAGCGCGCCGCCGAGCACTTATGTCTGCAATATGGCTTAGGTAGAGAGAACTGGTGGGATCGGAAGGGTTCCAATCAGGATTAGCAGCTTTAAAGTTCAGGAAACTCTTTTCCATCTTCCCTTCCCGGGAAAGCATCCTTTCGTCTTGTACTTGAGTTGGTACACCAAACTAAGACGTGTCAGTCGGATTTCCAACGCTAGTGTGCACAAAGGCGCGCGAACCTTGACGTTACCATGCCTCTTGAAGTCAAACTCTGCAAAACTGCAAATGTATCCGCGTCCGGGAACCCACACCGTGAAGTCGTGGAAAAAGTCAACGATGGCAGGTGCACAAGGCGGAAGAGAGAACCATAGTACGAAAGGCGTTGTTATCACTGCAAGAATCTCTTGCAAGAAGAGGACAATCTTGAGCCTGAATAGCTCTCCAAACTCTTGGTGGACCTGAAAATAATACTGGTTAGTACCCTATGCGCGAAGTAAATCTGTCGGACTGACCTGCTTCGAGTGAAGCTGGCCCTTCCACTCATCTGGCATGTAATGTGTATACTGGATGACTTCCATCATGAGTAACTCAGGGTCGAAAACTCTATTTTCTTCTGGTATCATCCCTCTTGCGACCCCGAGTATGGAAGCAAACACTGTGATATAGAAGAACACCGTCCGATGTGGCGTGACTTCAAAGTGAATGCCTAGCTCAGGATCAAGAACTGACACGAGGACCAGCACAGCGGCGAATGATCCCGCAACAAATGCAACAAAGCTAAACGATGTTAACAAATGATTACAGCGTGGACGGTACACTTACCGCATGATAATGGCTACCTTCTCGTTCGGAAATTGACCAATGTATATGTTGGCCAAGGGGCGAGACTCGTCTAATCTACGAATGAACAGATGCGAGAGCTCGTTGAATTCACGGAATTTCCATTGTGCGAATGGCGTATAACGTCGGCTGCCGATCGACGAAGGGTTATTTCGATATTCCTACGCAGTAATTTTAGCGAGCTATTCGGTAGGAATTAGTGCGGGCACACGTACGTCAAAATAGCGGAAGAACGAATACATGATCATATATAGAACAATTAAGGGTGCGAAAATCGCATTCAGGATGCCCATGAAGATAAATCGCCGCCGCAAGCTGCAGGTACATGAGCAATCAAGAACGCGAAAACTGCACAGTAAAGATACGAACCCTTCAATTAGGACAGAACGGTTTTTATTCTTCAAAAACACCTTCCTGACACGTCCTCGGGGATCAAAAAGATATTCCATCAAGCAGAATCTAAGATTCCACTCCAAGACTTTGGTGAGTGTTGTTCCTTTGCCCTCATCACCGGCCCGGTGTAGGATCCTCTTGAGTGCAGGGGGTAAGGGTACGCGAAGGTCCAACAAATCTTTGTTGAATAACGCAATTAGATAGTTTTCTTGACGCATGATGCGGTTTGCAATGTCGTGAGCATCGAGAGAAGCTGTGGCGGGGGTGGCAGCATGGTTGTTAGAGGCTGAAGAGATTGCTGTGATGGGATTGTCTTCCCGAATGGCACCTATCCGACGGACTACTTCAGGCCATGATATTGTCTGAATATCTGCCTACATAAAGATAAGAACGATGCATGATGAAAAAGGGAGAAAATATTCACATCGGGTATGTGGAGTAAATGGGTGTAGAAGTTGTACATATCCACCAGGCGCATGACCTCGAATACGGATAATATGATTTTCCAGAGATAGAACGCGCTAAAGAGCAGGAGAAGCAATAAGGTGACGCCAGAGAACCTAGGACTGTTGGATCAGAAAAAGTCGCGTACGATATAGGGAAACAGACTTGAAAATGCAGCGGTCGACGACGGCCTCGGAAAGGCGAGTGACCTTGTCACGAGTTATCCGGCTGTAATCGATACAACCTAACAAGAATGTCGAGAAGGTGATCACAAACCCGACTGTTCTGCGTGCTCGTCGTCAGCCTCAGAATACAGAATAGCATCAAGGTGAGCTGACAGGATATTAAGGAGCCGTGCAAGGGCCATGGTAAAGATTCCCTTCTCCTCATAGTAAAGATAAACTTCCTGTAAGAACGCGTCGAGATTATAAACATTGACCCAGTTCCAGAGGGCCCGTTCATAGGCATCCAGGCCACCCAAAGGTCTAGGAGACGTCGGCTGGTTTGGAGGGGGCGGCGGTGGCAAATCGACGTCGACTTCAGTCGGTCGAGGAGGTGTTGACACTGGGAGTGGGTAACCTTGTCGCGACAGAGACCTCGCCGAGTTTGAGTGCAACGGCTGCGAGCGAGCCTTGCCCTTGCTCGAAGCGGACGGTGAAGGTTTCGTCGGCGAATGGGAGGCTTCGATCATAAAGCTCTGTGGGACCTCGTCGTCGGACGGATCCTGGTCGTGCGACCTGTCCTCGCGGCGAATATTTGGTCGAATGGGGTTCATCTCCGCAGCGTCCTCCCAGGAGACGTTGCGTCTGCTCTGTGTCCTGCGGGATGGGCTGGGGCCAGCTTCGACGTCTTGCTCGTCGCACTCCTCCATTACAGGAGACTGGCTGGCCTGCGTGTAGCCTTGATAGGCTCTCATTGGGTTGAGGATGTTGAGGAACGGCTGTGAGGCCGAGGCCTGCTCAAAGTATCGCGATGACTTTGACATGAACGCTAGACTAGCCAAGTTGGTCGAGAACAGTAGCGTTGGCGCTCGTGACTAGCCGTGACCTTATCCAAGTACTAGTACACTTCACTTATAGATCCACTACGCTCAAGCTGCTCGCAGCCTTCACCACCGCCTGCAAACCCGACGCGGTAATGTCAGAGTCGCTGCCCACGCCCCACGCGGACTCCTTTTTATTCTTTCCCGCAACTTCATATACCAGCTCCACGAACGATACCGCCTTCACTTCGGCACCTTCCCCCACGGAGTGCTCGACGTACTCCCTAATCGAGAGCGTCCCTTGGATTTGTGTCTGCAGCGCAGCCAGAATAGCGGACAGTGGCCCGTTGCCTTCTCCGGAGACTTGCCGCACCTCGCCGCCAACGAGCAATTCCGCCGTGATCTGTCGGCGCCCAGCATCATTTGCCTTGGCCAAGTCGAACGATTTCAATTCGAATCGATACGCTTTGACGCTCTCGTAGCCATATTTTTCTCCAAACAGCCTGGTCACGTCCTCGTACGAAATGTGTCCACCCGAGTCCTGGGCAGCCCTCTGTACCACCTCGAAGAATGCAGCTTGCAGCCTGCGGGGGAGTTGTAACTTCAACGAGTTGACGATCGCATTTGCCACGTCCGCTTGGCCTGTCGTTGAGTCGAAGCCGATGCTCAATTTCAACTCGGGTAAGACACGGTCCCCGATGGCATGGTTTACCGCGCTGAGAATTGCACGTAACCCAGACGCGGTTATATCTGAATCAATACCAACGCCCCACCACGACTGCGAGGCACTGCGCGTCTCCCTGATATTGCTGGTGGTGGCAACTAGCTCCACGTACGAGGCTGCCTTCGCTGTCTGGCCTTCGCCAATGGTGTGCTCAGAATATTCGCGAACAGTCAGCTCGATATCAAGATGACTGTGGAGCGCGTTGAGCAGGGCAGAGATCGGCCCATTTCCATCTCCTCGTATGACTCGGAGCATGCCATCAACGGATAGCGTACCATCAAACCGACGGCGCTCATCTGCAATTTCGTCGTGGTCGGAAGGCTCCGGCGATGGTTCGGTAGTGACGGAATATGGTCTGAGCGCCAACCTTCCTTCGTACTTCGGTCCTCCAAAGTGATATGTGTTGCGGAAAGTAGTTGTGATATCGTCCACTGTCATCTCTCTTGCTTCGCGATCTGCAATAGACTGGACAACCTGGTAGAACGCAATTTGCATCTTGCGGGGCAAGTCCAGATTGAGATTTTGTTTGACAATATACGCGACGCCTCCTTTTCCAGACTGCGAGTTGACACGGATGACAGCCTCGTAGCTGCATCCGAGGTCGGCGGGGTCGACTGGCAAATAAGGCATGTCCCACATCTGTGGTTCGCCATTTGCTAGATTTTGAGCATGGCGTTGTGACTGCGCCTCGAAACCTTTCTTGATGGCATCCTGGTGAGAACCAGAGAATGCGGTGAATACCAACTCGCCAGCGTAGGGGTGTCTGGGGTGGACGGGAAGGTCATTACATTGCGTGACAATATCGATGATGCTCTGGATATCGCTGAAATCCAAGTGGGGAGGAATGCCTTGGGTGTAGAGATTCAACGCAAGGTTGACGAGGTCGACATTTCCCGTCCGTTCGCCGTTTCCAAACAGACATCCTTCTATTCGGTCGGCGCCTGCAAGAACTGCAAGTTCGGCAGCTGCAATTCCAGTACCTCGATCGTTATGAGGGTGCAAACTGATGACTATTTTTTCGCGCTCTGATATATGAGTGCCGAAATATTCGATCTGCGGGGGATGTCAAAAGGATTCATAACAGCTACGGCTAGTCGCTTGCCTGGTCTGCGTAGTGGTTAGGTGGCCCCACTTCCACGGTGGCGGGTAGATTGAAAATTATTCGCCGATCACCCGTATCGGCTTTCCCCCAAGCAGACTTGACTGCTTCGCAGATGGCTACTGAGAATTCAACTTCGGTCTGGGAGAAAGTTTCCGGACTGTATTCATATCTGAATGTTGTCCCATGAGAGGCTGCATACTGGTTGGTCAAGTCGCGAATGAGATTGGTATGGTGTACTGCGAGGTTGATCGTTTCTTGCTTCGAGTTCTTGAAAACGACATCACGGAACATGCCGCAAGTTGCGTTGTACATGTGGATGATAACATGTTTCGCGCCTGCCACAGATTTAAACGTTTGTCTTATGAGATCTTCACGCGCTGGCGTCAAGACCTTTGGCGACAAAAAATTAGCCTAGAACGTTAGATAGGCAGACATTTTACGGACCTGAATCCACACGTCATCCGGAATCTCAGCATGCTCGATGAGGAACCGAACGAAGGCGAAATCGGTGTCACTGGCAGCAGGATATGCAACCTCTATTTCCTTGAAGCCACACTTTATCAGCGTCCTGAAGAAGGAGAGCTTTTGATCCCCCGTCATGGGGTTGGCCAGGGCTTGGTTTCCATCACGAAGATCGGTGGACAGCCAGATGGGTGCTTTGACAAAGGTTTTAGTGGGCCATGCGCGATTGATCAGGTTCAAAGGCGTGTACGGCTTGTACTTTTGAGAAGGATCGATGCTACCAGGAAACGATTAGGCGGGTCGACGCATGCATATGTACGACTCACAGCATGCAACCCATGATGATGATCGGTGACTGCGATGGATGAGTTGTGAATGACTCGGATCTATGATACGTTATTTATGTAACACGTTCGTGACTCTTACATCATTTGCACCATGTCGCTGACGTTGTCCACAAAAGCATCGCCGTTTCCCTTCGCCGCAATCGCGATTGCAGCGTACACTCGAAAAGCCGAGCTCAACTTTGAGGAGACGGCCACGGAAGTTTCGCTTGATCTGGGTGGTGATCAGTATACCGGTGAAGAAGAGATTGTCGCGATCCTGGCCAAGAGCGCAGGAATAGACGGCGAGAGCACAGAGGTTCACCGGTGTCCTCCATGTCAAGGCTCGAAGCTGATCATGTTGCAGGTACTAACCCAGTCTGCGTTGGCGAAAGCTTTGTCTGCGATAACCGCGGTTCCCGACATCCTCAACGCTCTTGATTCATTGGACAATCACCTCGCGTATCGCACATTCCTCGTTGGTCACGAAACCACTGCACCGGATTGGATGTTTTGGGGCACGATCAGATGTACGTGATTTCTTGCGGGACCCTCGTGATCGGACAGCGTCGACCTTTTCCCTTCAGCATCCATCAAAATATTAGGTCTACTCAAGAATGGCCAACATGTACATGCGCTTCGGTGGTTTTCCTACTTTGAAAGCCTTGAATCCACCCAAGCCGCTCTTGCTAGTATCGTAGCAGCCAAAGCAAACAAAGCGCGAAATACAAAAACTGCCGCCAGCTTTGCTCTCGGTCTTCCGAACGCCAAAGAAGGCCAAGTCGTGACACGCTTCCCTCCCGAGCCCAGCGGGTACCTACACATAGGTCATGGTAAAGCTGCGGTTCTAAACCAGTACTTTGCACAAATGTACAAAGGAAAGATGATCATCCGTTTCGATGACACGAACCCGACGAAAGAGAGGGTGCGTGTTTATAATCTGATCATACGATTCACGGCTTACTTTGTACTAGGCCGAATTTGAGGAGACCATCCTAGAGGATTTAGAATTGATGGGCATCAAAGGAGATGCGATAAGCCACACATCAGATTACTTCGATCAAATCTACGAACTCGCGATCAAAATAATCGAAGCTGGAAAGGCATATACCGATGACACGGAACAAGCTCAGGTATTTTATGTTTCATCTCCCTTCTTTTCGCAGTTACTCACATTCGGGAAGATGCGTGAGGAACGAGGAAAGGGCATTGCATCAGCACATCGTGACGATTCAGTCGATGACAATTTGAAACACTTTGCAGAAATGAAAGTTGGCACACCCGAGGGCCTTCGGTGGTGTCTCCGTGCAAAAATTTCCGTAGACGACCAAAATAAAACTCTTCGTGATCCAGTCATCTACCGGTGCAACGTCATTCCTCACCATTGTACGGGGTAAATCGTTTTATGTATTCTGTCTTGCGCGCATTCATCTATTCACTATAATAGTGAGAAGTGGAAGATTTACCCGACTTACGATTTCGCTTGCCCCATCGTCGATTCGTTGGAAGGTGTCACTCATGCCCTAAGAACTATGGAGTATCGCGAGAGAAATGTACAATATTATTGGATGATCGAGGCACTGGGCCTGCGACCTGTCTCTATCTGGGACTTCAGGTTGAAGAATTTCTTTCATGCTCTCGCTTATCAATCTGACTACTGTTTCAAGTCGATTGAACTTCATTTATACCCTATTATCCAAACGGAAATTGCACTGGTTCGTTGATAATAAACTCGTCAAAGGATGGGATGATCCTCGATTCCCCACCATTCGAGGTCAGAAAGTTAAATCTGTGCGTTCACTTAAGCTCACATTAAGAACAGGTATCCGTCGCCGCGGTATGACGGTTGAGGCATTGAAACAATTCATGCTCTCTCAGGGACCTTCACAGTCCATCGTTTCTCTCGAGTGGGATTCTATTTGGTCTCTCAACAAGAAGGTTATAGATCCAGTCGCTCCCCGGTTCTGGGCGATTCTCAAGGAGAAACGGTACGGTACCATACATGTTGGGATATTCAAGGCGTTTACGTCTTCTCAGCGTGTCCGTTACGATTAACGGTGGCCCAACCGAAATCGAGGTTAAGACATTGCCTCTCCATAAGAAGAACCCAGACATTGGCGAAAAGAAAACAGTCTACTCGTCCAAGATACTACTCGAACAGGAGGATGCAACTTCGTTCGAAGATCAAGAGGAGGTCAGTACAACTTGGTTCATTGATAGTTTTAATTAACATACTTCGCCAGATCACCTTGATGGATTGGGGGAACGCAATTGTGTGCTCGAAGACAGTCACAGGAGACAGTGAGGTGACCTCGCTCGTCATGGAGCTAAATCTCGATGGCGACTTTCGGAAAACGAAAAAGAAAATAACCTGGCTTGCCGAACCCACGGACGCTCACCCAGTTGTCGAGATTACCCTTCTGGATTATGACTACCTAATCACGAAAAAGAAGCTCGAGGAAGAAGACGATGTGAAGGACTTCATCTCTCCGATAACCGAGTTTCGTGAGGAGGCGCTGGCGGATGCGAACGTGAAAACCCTTAAAGCGGGCGATATCATCCAGTTTGAGAGGAAGGGGTATTTCGTCTTTGACGGGCGCACAGAAGAGGGAAAACTCGAGTTTATCAGGATCCCGGACGGACGAGCGGCTGGTCTAGTGAGCAAGGCAGGTAAAGACGTGGTGGCCGCTGAGACTCCTGCGCCGCCATCAAAAGACGAGAGTCGATCTGCGCTGAAGATGTACAAAGTAGACCAGGTATATGGGAAAGATGGGGTGTTGCCCGTGTCGTGCAGCAAGATGTACAGGGTAGACAGCGTGTACACGTAGTTGAGAGGCGGGAGCAGAATTTCGGAATTCATATGTAATGCCCAATGTTTCAGTATGTAAATTTTGGGGACAAACGTGAAGGCGGTCATCGGATTTTCGGGGGCACTAGACTTCTAGAGGTAAGCATCTTCACACACTTGTCTTCCCTCCGATTTCGGGTAAGAGTCGGAGTCAGGAGCAAGCGAGACAAAGGGAATCCCACCTTTGGAAGTATCCTTGTTGGTAGCCCAAGGGAACAAAAAAAAAATTCGAGCTGAGTGGGATATACAACGACTAGGTAGTTGAAGGGAATGGGGGTGGCCTGATATGCATGGCTACAGAATGAGATACAAGTTAGGATGGAGAAAGGAACAAACGAGTGTAAAACGTCTTCTATCAACACACCACGCGCTGCTCGTTAACTTCCTGATAATGTCCATCATATCGTGCTGCGTCGAATTCGTTTTCTAAAATTAACTAAGGGTATACTCCCCCAAAGTTTCGGTCGATCTAGCGTATTTGAATGTTGGCTGAACTTCCCCCTCCGCAACACTTCCATGAGTATAAAGGTAACTGCGGGAGGAGTAAAACATAAAAAGCCAGCGAGAATTAAGGGCAAAGAAGTTTACCTATGAGCTCGGGTGTTGACACCAGCGGATGCGGGTCGAACTCGAGATAGTGATGGCCTAAACCCGACAATGGTGCCATGATAAAATGTTCGCCAACACGAATACTGTTCAAGTGAAAATACCCTTTGATTTGATCGGAATCATAGTTGAGAAGCTATGGATTCGTTAAACACCGGAGCTTGTATAGTTGAAGAATCCCCACTGAAAGTCCATCTGGCCCAGCCAGCCAGAAAAAATCGGTGTCAAAGCGCGCAGGTAGTCCGAGGACATTGTGTCTAGAAAGTAGGGCTGGAGTGAGTGTCAAAAGAGGATTCAAAGGAGGCCTACGATAAGATGGCGCTCTGTGATCCAAACATATGCTTGACTGAAACTTTTTCCCTGCCGATGATAACGTCTACAGGTCGTCGACCATCCCATCCGATTTCTGCCACAGACACACCACGCTTGTCAGTGATGATAGTCCTGCGGGTTACAGTAGCTTCGCTCTCGCTCTCCGTATCCGAGTCCTTTTCGCCGCCATGAATAAAATGAGGACGGGTGAGGATTGTAAAACCAAGGGCACCGGTCTCCGGGTATACGAGCGCAGAGTGCAGGATATCTGACTTGGAGAACTTGAGCAGCATGGTGGGGAGAGACAAACTAGTTAGCGCGTTTGGATGACATCTATATACGATCCCGTGACATAATAGGCAATATATCCCTTCTTGGCCGCTTTCCAGGTAAAATTTACTGTGAGAAATTCTGGGCAAATCACGCCACCTTTTGCTTGCGCTTGTTTTGATGTGGCTATAAGACAGGGACAAACAGGCACCAAATAAGCCGGACATAAAGTCTACAGCGACGACAACGACGACTGCAACAACACGGCGACGTCCTCCACGACGAGTTGGCGACGAGGATCAGCGCGTACTCTCGAGGGTGTTCGTCTTCGTCAGGTTCAACAGCGCCGTAAACCGCTTTGGAGTTGAACCATCATCATCGTTCCTTTGCTTTGCTTAGCATGGCTCAACGTCGTTCACCACAGAGACTCTCGTCCTCGCCATCAAATAGCCATCACCGGAAAACCAAACTCCCGCTTCGCCATTCGTCCGCAGCGAGACGCGCTCTTGCTTTCGTTAATAGGTTCCAGAGGTCAACCGTAACTTCCCACGCTTCGCGTGTGTCCGCGCCTTCCTCTTCAGACACCGTTTCCGTTCGCCCGATCCTTGTCACTCTGCAACCAAATCTACGCCGATTACCTACCCGCCATTACCTTCTACAAAAGAATAGCATGCGCGATGTGAGCCATAATCTTGATGTATCCGTTGGTTCAAAGAGAAAACGCGTCGTATCCGTCAATGAGAACGCTCACGCGAATGGTCGCTCATTGCGTGGCTCCGGAAGACCTAAACGGCGGAAAGCTATCGCAATAGACTCTGGAACCGACGATGAGGCAACTTCGATGGATATCGACGCGTATCGTCAGTGGACAGAATCGGATGACTCCGAGGCACACAGCGATCAAGAGGAGTCATGTAAGCCGTGCTTACTTTCGTCAGTCTCCCTCTGACGCTCATGGAAAATAGCGGATGAATTTCTTATCAATGAAGCATCTGCTAGGCAACTTTTGCGATTGCGCAAGGACGAACTCGTACGTCTTTATGTTGCGGCTGGCCTCTCCGACGATACGGAGGCCCTAACGAAACCTGAACTGGCCGATGCTATCATCTCCGCGCGTGATGATATCGCATCACTTCCCCCCTCTTCCCCTCCTGGCAAAGGAGATGACAATTCCAGTGATTTTTCCTCAGACGACGGGAACGTTGCTGGCGACGAAGAGACAGATGTTGGTGTCCGATTCCCGGGAACGTCGAACCTTCGGAGGCGCGTAACTGTTAGTGGTATGGGTCAGGTTGCCACGCGTACTTTGAAGACGCGTAGTTTGTCCATGGGACAGCTCGACGCCCACGCATGTCCCGTTGAGCTTGAGACAGTTCCGCAGGAGAAAGCGGAACTTGATGCCATTTCCAGGTTAGTATACTCTAGAATCACCGCTTTCAATTGACCATTGACCAAGCTTTGATAGACGCAGAAACACGCGCTCGACGTCTCGTTGGTCTTCTCCTACCACATCTTCTAACGCTCTCCCCTCGCCACCTGCTACGCGACTTCGTGCACGTAGGGGTGCCGGCGAACACCCCCCATCACAAAGTGCCTTACCGAAGACCAAGGTCAAACACAGACAGGTTGAGTTTAGCGAAGACGTTGAAGCACAGTCACCCCCTGTGTTTAGCGATGAAAGTGAACTAACCGACCTTGCTGAACTGGAGGCAAAAATCACAGCTTCTTCGCGTAGTCCCCGACGACTTCGTAGTAGGGATAAGGTTAGCGGCAACGTTTCTGCCCATGAACAGGATTCAGCTTCGAAGCCAAAACCTAACTGTAAAGGTGTTGCTGAGGAAGAAGATTGTGAAGCAGAGGAAAATCACTACTTGGACGATGAGGAAGAGGTTGATGAACTTATTTCATCTCCCTCTCCTTCACCACCGCCGGTGAATGGTCGGCGCACACCTGTTAAACGACGTTTGCGGCCGCGGAGAATTCAGACCCACACACCTCCAAGAGACGACGGTAGCGAAGGAGACGATGAGGAAGAAGAGGAACAAGTTGAAGACGACGTAGCAGAAGAGATGGCCGATGAATACATCACGTGTCCCCAGGAGGACGAGGGTATCTTTGGGGATAACCCCCCTTGTCCTGTGGAAACAGCACCTCGAACGCTGCGGAGTGGGAAGGTTGTTGGTGGCGAGGAGCTCGATGAAGACGAAGAAGAAGAACAGGATGATGAAGAGATTGACTTGGAACTCCAGTCAGTTGATGTGGATGATGAGAGTGCAGAGGATCCTGACCCTGACGTTGATGAGGTTATGGAGGAAGTGGATTGTGGGTATTCGTCATTTTGCGATTTGCGTGCGCTGATGGTCAATGAAGTCGATCTTACTCTTGCCACTAAGAAGACGTTAATTCGTCTTCGACGTGATGATCTTGTTCGACTCTGCGAGACACGCGATCTCGACGTAGCTGGGACGAAACCTCAGCTTGCCCAGTCTCTGCTGCAATGGCGCGATCGTCATGCGAATGGGTTCTCTTCGCCATCGTCGACAGGCACCGTGCGACCACCTTCGACGATCCGCGTTCGTGGCGGTCGCCGCAGAACAAGTAGTCGTAGTCATAGTTTCACACCACCGATACTTGCGCGCGCGCACCGCGCTCGTCAGGGTGAGCCCTGCACACCACCGATATCAAATGAGCAGCAAAATGAACCAGATCCCGAGCTTGAGCTCGATCTGGAGAGCCTGGGGCTTGAAGATCGCGAGATACCCCCAGATAAACTTACGAAATTGGAAAAGATTGGGAGCGGCGGGTTTAAGGATGTTTTCATTGGAAAGTTCAAAGGCAGACGGGTTGCAATTGCTGAATTTCGTGACCAGCTCAGCTCAAGTATGTCTTCGTCTTAAATCACAAAAACACTCACTAATCCGGCGCTCTAGTGGACATCAAAGAGCTTAAGCTGCTTGGAGCGTTTGATCACCCAAATATCGTGCGCTTCGTGAGTGTCTCCCTTATTCAACTATATGTGGCCTATAAACGCCCTTGTAGCTTGGTGTCAGTATACCGGAGAATACGCGTGAAACGCCAGTGATGATTGTTAGCGAGTTGTGTTCCAATGGTGACTTATTTGACTACATCCGAAATGTCCCGGCGCCATCGTTGTATAAAACTGTACGTCCATGTTTTTCGTCTTGTTTGAGGTTTCTAAAGGCCCCTTTGACAGTTAAGCATCATGCTCGACGTTGCTTATGGACTTGAATACCTTCACACTCGGAAACCTTCGATCATTCACCGAGATTGCAAATCCTCGAATATCCTCATCACCTCTCGCGGTGCTGCGAAGATAGCAGACTTTGGACTAGCAAAGGTCAAGCAATCGACACGATCAATGGTTCGGAGTGTGGTCGGTACTGTGAATTGGCAAGCCCCAGAGCTATGGCATGCCCACCCCAAGTATAATCATAAAGCCGATGTATTTTCGTGTGCGATGGTTTTCTGGGAGATGTTTCAGTGGCATTTGCCAGCCAAGAGGTTTCCATGGGAGGTAGGTGTCCTGTCCTTGGTGAGTGGCACGAAGCTGAATACCAACAAGGGAATGAACGAACATGCCATCTATGAAACGGTTGGTGCCAAGCGACAACGGTTCGTTCTCATTATGGGCTCGTGAGCAAACTGTTGACGATTGGGTGATACAGACCTTCTGTGAGCGGATTACGGAAACACTACTGCCCCGAAATTGTTGGGCTCGTCGAATGCATGTGGGCGCACGACCCGGCTGAACGACCGACGATGTCCGAGGTGGTCCAGAAACTTGAAGAGCTTGTTGCGGCCTACCGATGACCCCACCTTCATGTTTGATTAGCGTATAGTATTTTTGTTATTGCATTTGTTAGCAGATTATATCCCTCCTGCATTGTAACCTAGCGTAGCAATCCACTTTGTGACTTGTTGCATGAGTAATAACCGGTTTATCGGGGGCCGTTGTGGAGCTGTTGTCAATGTCCGCATTTGGCGATGCGGTCAACAGCAACTTCTTGATCCCACTGTGACGGTCGTCCCTAATGACCTTGCTGAAGTCCTCGCAGGTCTTACGCCCTCTCGGCGTTGGTCTTGGCCGCCCAAGCCCGGCACAAGCACTGCGCATTCCACGGCCCACCTCGTGCCTTAAACGCCCGTTTGCAGTCGCTCCACCCCCGGAGCGAACAAGGCCTGTCATTCCCCTGGAACCCCGTCCTAGATCTCGTTTTCTCCACCGTTCCTTTCTTGCGGCAAAGTACACCTCTTACTTCGTTTTGTCTGCAACAGCAGGCGTGTTTGCCCTTGGAGCAGCCATATTCGTGCACGATGCATTCACTTACACGGACAAGCACATCGAACGCGTTCCCGTCTCTCCCCTGGCACTGCATCCCGAACGTGGTGGTCCGAATAATCTTCCCGTGGTAAACGTTCTCCTCGCAGACGAAGAAGACGAGGAATTCAGGAAATTGAACGAAAAGCCGAAACTCGTCATCGTCGGAGGGGGTTGGGGGGTGAGACAGACTGCGTGCCTTTTCAGTTTGCTCGTCACTCAACAACCCTGACCAAGGCTGTCTCGGTCTTGCAAAATTTGTCGTTGGGCGACTATCATGTGACTGTCGTCACTCCGGAAACGTTTACGACTTTTACTCCTTTGTTGCCATGTAAGATTCCCTTTAGAATGACGTGTCTCGACTGACCCTTTGTAAAGCGGCTGCTGTGGGCACGGTGCAAGTTCGTAGTCTTGTCGAGCCGATGCGTAAAATCATCGCACGTCTCCGCGGTCAAATGATTTGCGGAAAGGCGACTGATTTGGTGATGTCTGAACGGTTACTGGAAGTCGAAACGGTCGGTCCGGATGGGAACAATGAAAGGATATATGTACCGTGAGCGCGGTGTCCCTGAAGAGTCCCTGAAACTAAAAAGGTTCTCTAATTTGTAGTTACGACAAACTGGTGATTGCAGTTGGTTCTGTTTCTAGTACACATGGTGTACCTGGATTGGAACACTGTTTCCAGCTCAAGACTGTATCAGATGCACAGGCTATTCGTCGCCGGATCATGGGTGTGTTTATCCACACTGCACTTGTCAGGTTACTGAATGCGTGTTCAGACAACTTTGAGGCGGCATCTCTGCCAACAACTACGCCTGAAGAGCGAAAGCGTTTGTTGAGTTTTGTGGTTTGTGGAGGAGGCCCGACAGGGGTTGAGACAGCTGCCGTGTGTACTCGGAAGTTTTTCATCACCTGTTTTGGCGCTTGACTGGACCTCTACAGGAAATCTACGACTTTTGTCAGGAAGACATCACGAATTACGTGTGTTCTTTTGATTTCACACGTGTTGCTTTATAACCGTGCTTTATCTTTCAGTTTCCCAAATTATGTAGAGAAGAAGTCTCGATTCATGTCATTCAATCACGCGAGCATATTTTGAACACGGTATGTTTCGACCGTACCTATGTAAAACACAGTCGTCTCATTCATGTTCATAGTATTCCGCTGCCATTTCCAAGTACGCGGAGGCATGTTAAACCTTAAATTTTCTGAGGCTTTTGCTGAATGTCTCACAGGATAAATTTAGACGCGACGGAGTGGACCTTGTCACTTCGGCTCGCGTCCGTTCCGTACACAATGATCATGTCATGTACTCTGTACGGTCTCCGGACGGGACGATCACCGAGTACGAAATTCCTACCAATTTCGTGCTGTGGTCTACGGGCATAGCCATGAACCCGTTGACGAAGCGACTTTCGGATCTGTTACCTAATCAAGTGCACAAGAAAGCCATCGAAGTAGATGCCCATCTCCGTGTAAAGGGTGCACCACTCGGGGAAGTATATGCTATTGGGGATTGCGCGACGGTGAGTGATCGAGATGGTTGCAGAACGTTGCAGGCCAAACAGCATAATGGAGTAGATTGAAACATCGCTCGTAAGCCACCTCTTGGAGCTAGTCAACGAGGCCGACAAGGATAAGAATGGCAAGATCGACTTTGATGAATTCGACTTCATGGGTAAGGAGCTGCTGACCATCTGCTCGTTCCTGTTCTTACGATGTGATAGTCTCGAGAATCAAGCAACGCATCCCTATGGCAGAGTCCCATTTGCAAAAGGTCAGTACCGACGAACTAGCCGCTTTCTTATCTATGACGCCTTCAAGGTTCGCATGCTGTTTGACCTGTACGATTCAGATGCAGACAATAGCTTAACGCTGAATGAGCTCTGTAAACTTCTTGAAGAAATCGGGAACAAGTTAACGGCGTTGCCTGCTGTCAGTCGTGATTTGGTGTAGTGTATAGTGCCATAGGCTGATAACATTCTTCGCAGACGGCGCAAGTTGCTTCTCAGCAAGGCAGATATCTCGGAAAGAAGCTTGCTTCACTCGCTTCGAAACACGACGTCCTGGAGGCAAACAGTGTCGAGGATTTGGACGAGGCCGTGAGCGGGCCATTCCGATATAAACACCTTGGCAGTCTGGCGTACATTGGTAATGCCGCCGTGTTTGATTTGGGACAACTGTCGGTCATGGGTGGTTTGGTAGCCATGTATGCGTGGAGAAGTGTGTACTGGAGCGAACAGGTGTCGTTCAGGACGAGGGCGTTGCTGATGATTGACTGGATTGTGAGGTATGTGTTCGCTTGGTGACATTATGGGATTGAACTTTGGACCGCGCTTTCATAGGGGTGTTTGGGGCCGAGACCTCTCACGACTGTGATAAGAATCCAGTCAAATCAAAGTTCAAAGTTCAGAGTTCAAAGTTCTCTTCCGTTTCTTGCGGATATTTTGTATGCTAGATTTTCTCATGCCATTTGAAACCCTTGATGCGTCCCATATGTGCGGACCTGTTGCGGATAGTACATCTATTTTACAAGTGTGCTTGGCACCACACGGAATTTTTTGACAATTTTATCCGACTTCCCCGGAGTTGTGTCTGTCACTATGATGATGCGAACTGGGCGGTGCTATGTAATAAGTCATCATCGCTAAGGACAAACCCCGGGCGAGTCGGTCTTTATGTAAATGGCTAGCTAGAAGGCTAGAGATTCACCTCGTGGAACACAAGGCACAACCTTTATCTTTCCTCGATGTGACCGTCACTTGTCTCGTCGCGTAGGTACGCGGAGTTTTGTGCGTCAGGGAATCCATTCGCTCAGCCGAAAAGTTAAGCAAAGATAATCATCACGACGGGTGGGGGAGAATGAATTACTCATTCGTCGACCATCTCCGTCACACACACCCGAATTCGCTATTAGTATTTCCAGCTTAAACTTGACAGGGAAATCGACTTATGTATATATGGGAGTACTTCCACCATTGATCGCGAACAACTCAAGGCAGATGCAGTTCCCTTCATGTGATGTGATGTCAGAGCTGCGGCAATCTGGACGTAGCACTTGCTCCTATTCACAGCGGCCACTAGCGGACGGCGAGTAAGCAACAAACAAGATGTGGCCTACCGTACAATTAAATCCACCAGTGACCAAGTCGTTCTTACCTGCCCGTGAATGAGCCGGCGTGAAATCCATTGCATGCCTTCCTTGCAATCTTTTGTGTCGACGACGAGCCATCCCTACCTCTCATTCTGTCCACTCAAACGAACCGATAATAGCAGTACCACCAACAACTGGACCATGATTCGGGGCAAGCACAGTCATCTTCTTGTTTGGAACGTCCAAGCTTGTGCTAGAAAAGGGTGAATGACCAGAAGAAACGTATTTGATAACACTTGCATGACAAGGAAGCCCACTGCGGGCAAGTCAAGAATTTCCTCGTCGTACCGTTCATTTTCGTCCTCATTGAAGGGGGATAACAAGGCAAGAACCTTGTTCAATAGCCTGGCACTGCCAGAAGCAGGATCCATCAGCGTGGGTTGCATTTCCGAGAGGGTGCGCGCAGCTCCGATGGGTAAAGCGGAAGAAGGTGCCATAGACTCTGCACGTGTGTATGATCAATGATGGGCGTTGTAGGGCAATTAATGTGTTTACCTAGACCGATGCGGTATATGGCAAGGTCAGAGAGGTTGATGACGGTCGAAGACGGGGAGAGAATGAGCTCCGTGGCTGCTTCGCCTCCCACGAGGCCAGAGGATACGCCAGGGGGGGGCACAATCTTTTCACCATACATGTATGCGTGGAGCTGTGAGTTGCGGACACGTTCCCGGTAGGAGTGATCGAGCTCGACAACCTAGGAGGGGGATTCAGAGAAAGAAAGGGTGAGGGTGAGTGGTGAAATACCCCTCCGGACTTTGGGATTTTGAGGACGGTGAGCTGGGAGGCATATAGGCGTTGCATCTCCACGTTGAGCTTTTCGTGACCGACGACGAGGATGACGTTTACTGAAAGGGAAGGAGTGAAATGTGGGAGGGGAGTGAATTGGGTGTACATACTACGGAAAGCATCGACACATGCCTTGATGAGGGTGTGACGGGTGTCTGCCGTGGATCCAGAGCTAGGACCGGAAGCGAACGAAGAGGGCGTGTCAACGATCAGCCCGGATACGCGTGCTAAACACGCCTGACTAAGTTTTGGAAGAAGGGGAGTGAGAAGGGTTACCTTGAGGGTCGAGGTCGTGTCGCTCGACGACGTTTACGCCGAGGTTGCGTATTAAGCGATCGAGGAGCTGAGGGTTTGATTTTGAGTCGGGATGGCCGTACCAGTAGGAGAGTGGAACGAGGGCATTGGAAGCAAGGGCGGTAGGGGCGGAAGTAGGAGCGGGACCCAGAGGATTAGCAGGGGATGCGGTTGGAATTGGGCTTCTGATGACGGCGGCTGATATGGTGCCTGGAATGGACCATGCGCCCTAGGTGGGGTGAGTGGGCGTGTGGGACACGAGGGAGAGGGAGCAGACCTGGGCAGGATCAAGGTTGACGAGGAGGGGAGACCAATCCTGAGCGACGCGGACAGCGTAGTTTGCAAGTATTTTTGCTATGGATGTCTTTCCAGAGCACTCGGGTCCCAATACGAGGACCCTGGGGGGATCTGGATTTGAGTGATGATCGTCGTCGGAAGAAGGGGATCCGTGCAGGTCGCGGAGGGCACGGACACGCATCTGCTCAAATGCAAAGTGGAGATTGGCATAGGTTGGCATGGGGGTCTCGTCCGAGACATATTCCGTGGAGGGGCGGCCGGAGACGTGGGCGGGGGTGAGCGCGACGACGGGGGTGGGGAAAGAAAACTCATCTGGATAGTGCAGCCGTGCCAGGTGAAGATGGCGGCCTTGCACTCCGAGACGAAGAGGTAGGACACGCCCTCTGCGAGCTCTGCGCCGAAAATCTCTGCGTGGCCACGGAGGAGCTGTTGGCGGTGAGCGCTACGGCGACGAAGATATGAAAGTATATACTTTGATCGCGATGGATGTAGCGGGATCAAGTTCGAAGCGATATTCGGATTCTGGGTGGAGGTGATGTTCTCGCGTGTCCGCCGACATGATGATTACTTGCGACGTGCTCGGACGAGTCTGATTAGCATCCGCAATGCCGTCACCGCATTGCTTATAAGTCTCCCTCCCTCCTCCTCCTCCTCCTCCTCCTCCTCCTCCTCCCCCTCCTACCCCATGTCTCCCTCTCTCTCCTCGCAGGACCACGTCCGTGCACCACCGGACATCGACGCCGCCGCAGCCATCGTCGCCGGCGTCCATGTCTCCCAAGATCCCCACCGCGCGCTTCGTCTCAGGTACGCCCTGACCCGTCCCTGCACGCCCCCCTCACCCTGTCCCAGGCGCAAGATCGACTGGCACATCATGCCCTTCATGTGCAGTACGTCCCGTCTCTCTCCCCGCCTCGCGTCCCCTCACCGCCCCCAGTCATGTATCTGTACGCCCGTCTCCCCTTCTCCCTCTTCCTCTCTCCCATCCCTCTACAAGGATATCCTTCATGGACAAGACGACCCTCGGAGAGGCAGCCGTCCTCGGAATCGAGTGCGTCTCCTCCTACTTCTCCGTCCTCTCTCCTTATCCGATATCTAGAAAGGGCGCACACCTCAACGCGACCCAGTTCGACTGGCTCGGCACCATCTTCTACTTCAGCTATCTCATCTTTCAATACCCACAAAATCTCGCCTTGCAACGCTTCCCCGTCGGAAAGTGGATGAGGTACCCTCTCGTCCCCGATTCACCATCCCCGCTCACAGCTTCCCAAGCATTAACATCTTCCTCTGGGCCATCATCCTCTGTTGCCATGCCGCGTGCACATCATTTGGCGGCCTCTTTGCCGTACGGTTCCTCCTCGGAATATGCGAGGGCGCCATCACCCCGGGCTTCATGATCGTCACATCCATGTTTTATACCCGCGCCGAACAGACCCGCCGCGTCGGTTACTGGTGTCAGTCCCTCCGTCCGCCTCGTACCCACCGCCTCTCATATCTCTCCCCCAAGTCCTCATGAACGGTTTCGCCGTCATCATTCTCGGCTTCGTTTCCTTCGGCGTCCTCCACACAGATACCCCAAAATTCATGCCCTGGCAGTGGTCAGTCTGACGCCCATCTGCGCCTGGCGCCGCTTAACTACTTTCCGGGCACAGGCTTATGATCATCACTGGAATTTTGACCCTCTTCACTTCCGTTCTCTTTTGGTGAGACCTTCTTTCGCCGGTCTCGTCACCTTGCTTCATCTTGCAGGCTATACTTCCCCGACTCTCCCACGAACGCCTGGTTCCTGTCGCCCGAGGAGCGCATCGCCGCCGTGCAACGCATCCAAGTGAATCAGACCGGAATCGAGAACAAGTCGTTCAAGATAGAACAGTGCGCCGCTTCTTTTCGAGTTCTACTCCCGTCTCATCATTTTCTTGAGGTTCTACGAAACCGTCAAAGATCCCAAGACTTGGCTTCTGGCTTTTTTCGCAGCAACCGCGTCCGTCCGTTTCATTCATTTCATCTTGCCCCATTCTGATTTTCATCACAGCAATATCGTCAATTCCGTGCGCGCCGCGTCTCTCTGTGCCTGGCTCTTCACTCATCCTTTTTTCAATAGCTGACTAATCAGCGCCAGCTCATAGTCGCCCAGTTTGGCTTCACCGACATCCAGACAACCCTTATTGGCTGTGTCGACGGCGTCGTCGAGAGTGCGTCCCCTTTACCCAAATAGGCCTGCTGACCCATCCTCCATCAGTCTTGACCATCTTTTTGGGCGTAACTCTCGCTTCACAGCCGTACGTCGGCCGCGCTTACGCCGGCGTGCTGATGTATGTTCCTGCAATCCTCGGCGCAGTCCTTGTCAGCACTCTGTCATTCTCCGACAAGGTTGGCCTGCTCTTTTCCTATTGGATATCAAGTAAGCCTCCGCTTCAGCCGCATCGACATGCGATGACACTTTTTCTCAGTTTTCGCCATTGCTCCATTCACAATATTTTTAGGATGGGTGGCGTCCCTGACAGCTGGTCACACTAAACGTACATCTATTGGTCTTTTGATCCCCTTTCGCATTCTGAGGTGTCGTCTGCAGGCATCACCACAAATGCCATCGTACTCAGCGCATATGCTGTCGGAAACGCTGTCGGTCAGTTTATGTGGAAGTCGCAGTACCGGCCTCGGTAGAGTTCTTTTGGCTGTCTTGCCAACCGAGCTCACCATGTTGCAGGAACCACATCCCGTGGGCTGTCATTACTGCAACTAACTTTGCCTCTGCTGTCACACTCCTCGTGTTACGCTTCCTGTACTCGCGTGAAAACAAACAACGCGATCTCGAAACTCACGATGACAAGTACGACGCCGTTTACATCAAGACCGAGTCCGGGGAAGAAAAGCAGGTTGACAAGGCAAGTATACTGTGAAATATCCGTCCACATCCCGTTGACCATCACTCACAGGCTTTCCTTGATCTGACCGACAAGCAAAATCGCGATTTCCGCTACGTCCTATAAGCTTCGGGTGCTCGTACGGCATCCGCCCAAAGGGGCCCTATATGTAGAGCTGATAATGCCTATCTGCATGTGCCTGATTTGCAGTCTGTGACTCTTGGCCGCCGAGGATGGGGATCATCCGGTAGGTGTCCTTTACGGGATGTTCCGTTGGGATGACTTCCCGTGCCCAGGCAATGATTTCCTGTCTCTTGGTCTCCATGAATTTGTTTGGACAAGTAACATATTTGTTACCCGTTTGCGCAAGTGATATCATCGAGAGTTGCGTGGTCCTGTTATTTGTATATCTGGAATCTTCCGAGTACCATGAATTAGTTAATGTACTTTCCAATGAACTCGAACAAGTGCTACAGGAAGAAGCGTCGAAAGATTCACATGAAGAGGAATGATCTTGCTCGCGTTGGACGCTCGATGGGCATGTCGAGTACTCTGAACTGTAATCGTCCTGATCACAAGCGAAAGCGCAAAGAAGCAATGGAGAATTCGAGCCGCTGTGAGTAAACAAGGTCTTCGACAGGTGCTGTACGTGTCGCCGAAGCGTGATCAGCGCCAGCAGAAATCGCAAGCGCTCCAAGGCCAGCTCACAAGCGGATGCGTCAGAAACAGGATGCAGGGGCAAGTCGTCCACGACGTACGCCGTGCAACCTATTGTATCCGACTTGCGATGGGGCAGATAGGCGACGATGCGGAGGTCATGCACATCATATATCAGCCCAAACAGGACGAGCCATTCCGGAAAGGGGGCTCTTTTCGTCACGAGCGACGTCAGACGTATGAGGTGAAATCGCCCATGGACGGTGAGTCTCTCGGGGATGAAACGCGAGTCATTTGGCGATACAGGCTGTCGAATTCCAAGGAGCAGAGCGCCATCGTCGCGTTCGTCAAGTTGCGGGGCGATTGCAAAGTCGATATGGGAGCCTCCTTTCTGAGCCTCCGAGTCACCTCGTTTTGCCGAAACGCGCTCATGTGCATACCTCGTCAGTCGGGCGCAAGGAATACCCTCGAACACGATAGGCACGAGCGTCTCCACGCCGCCTGGCATCTCCAGATCCGCCAATAGCCGCGAGACCATGTCTCGCGGTAGCGGGTCGTCCGCAGTGGTGGCTGTGGCCGCCCGACTGCCGTCGAACAAGACGGTGCCCAAGGGACACGGCGTCAGTCGATTGCATTCTTGTCCACCCGCCCAGGTCAAGAATGGCTTCCCGAGACGATGCCAGGTGGTCAGCCGTGTGGATTGGACGGAGGATGAACGATGAACGCATACCATCCACGACGTGGGTACGACGAGTTTAGTTCCTTTGGGTTTCCAGCAAGAGCGGAGGTAGTGCAAGTACGCTAATGGCTGTCTCAGTTCTGAAGCACTCGTTTCGAGCGATATGTCGCCGGATAACAGCCTGGCCAGGTTGCTAGCAGTGGATCAGCCAGCCTTCAAGGAAGCTGGTCCGTTCAATGGCACCTCACCTCTCTTGCACGGGCGTTTCTACTGGATCGGAATAGGGTCGGGACATGGTGATGGTGTATGGTTTGAAACAGGCGACTCGGAGCAAAAGACGGGCGCTGGGTGTACGGTCTAGAACTTGGCCATGTACAGCTTGACACACTGGGCTATTACGTCTGTTGAACCATCTCGCCAGCGAAGACGACTAATAACCATAGGACAGTTACAAGCAATCGAGCAGTGGATAGTAAGTGGATATTGTGTTATACAAAGGAAGCCACTTTGACTGCTTTTCGAACAGCAGCCGAGTTGCCCTCGAGATATCGGTACGCTGTTCGAAATACGGCAACCGTCTGGTGTTTCACACTAACGTCTAATGAAGGGGTACCCTTGGGTATTATAATAGGCCTTCCGAAAAAGTCTACTGGAGGCTGAGGCGGAATTCGAGTCAGATTATCATCACATCCAAAAACCTCGAGTGTCCGACCTTGTCTGCAATGTCGATCTGTTGCGTGCGAGCTCGTTTGTTGATAGGACCAGGGTCAGAGCTAAATGCTTGAGCTCGCTCCAAGGGACCGTCCTCTTCCGCGTTATCTCTCACCTCTCCAGCTTCGTCAAACTCTCCTCCAGAAGCGCTACGACGACATTGAATAATGGTCGAGGAAGAAATACGAACACTGACGACTTGTGAAATGAATTTTTCGACCCGACGCTCGCTCTCTCAGTTATAGCCCCTTGATGCGTAACCAAGGCAGCGTCAATCTGTCGACGAAATCAGTCGAGAGTGTCAAAACCGAGAAAAGCAGGCGCGGACCTCTGTGGCGATAAGATGACGAATGGCATATCTCGAAAGTGAAATATCAGCTGCGCGTTTGCCGTCATAGGTTACGAAAACGTCTATTGCCCTATTCTTTCTCGTGAGCGGCAACCAGAATGTCATGGTTTTGGCACACACGGGTCAAGCCTGTAAGCCACCTGTCCGTCCTCCCCTCTTTCTTGAACGAATCGAAGACCAAGAGAAATCATGATTTCAACGAGTCGGGCGAGCAGAGCACGTTCTCCGGCTTTGATGATTTGGCTGTTGACCTGCATCCGTCCAATCTCAGCTTCAATCTGCGTAGACCGACCTAATTGACTTACAGGCCGCAAAGGGGGTGATATTATTCGATTAATGTATGGGGCGAACTCAAGTTGGAGAGCGTTTCCCATGATCAAATGCCGGTTAGTGCCTGTGTTCCTGCCAGAGGCGCATACACCATCAGAGAGCGATTTTAGAATGTCCTCGTTGGCACGTGTGATCAACAAATTCTAGAGCCATTGTTAGCAATCGCAAGGTATCATATTTCGAAGTGCTTACATCCCAATCTGTCGAGTCTCTTTCAACTCGGTTCCCCGCACGCTCTTTGTATAGAGGATGGAATGGAACGAGAAAGTAGGGGAGGTATGCTTGGAGCGCAAAATCACCATCGGCATACATAGCCGAGGAAAATATATCAAATGTTCCTAACCACTCATTTGCATCCTCATATCGATTCATGTTTGCCTCATGTCGATGACAGTTTGTGTAGTGCGCAAAGCAACCTAAAAATGATCAAACGATGAAAAATATCTTGGAAAGAAAAGACATACCATTGGCAATGTTGGGGAGGTTGTTAAGTGCTTCAATAGTTCGGCTGAGCCGATTCACATATTTTACCTCCGCGTCAACTACCACCAGCTCTCGGATTCGTTTTCGTGATAAAGGAGCAAATATCTCGTTCAGAATCGTTGTCGCAGTGACATCTGTCTCCTTCATACCAACCGTGGCACGACGAATTAGCTCCTCTGTAACGCACTCGTTGCGTGATTTCATAAACTGTTTTTTATACAGATGAGCGATACAACCAATGAATAGGCAAGACGACGAACTTGTAAGGTGTTAAGACAACCTCTCAGATCACCTTTCGCAATGTTTACCAAAGTGCTCAGCGCTCTTGTGTCCGCATCCAATCCTTCAAGTTGACAGATTTCCCGCAACCGTTTGACCGTGTAAATGTCCGCTGGTCGTGTATATCGGATCTGCCTCGCATATTGCCGGAGTTTAGCTAGTGAGTGTGCATTCGAGTCGTTACAGATACAGATAATGGGCCGTAGTAAAGGTCGCTTGTCTTTCTGTGCTCGAGCTTTTTCTATTTCGTTTCAGTGGAGATATCAAGTAGACAAGAAACAGTGCTGACTGTTTTTCTTTGGTTTGTCCCAAGTTAGGGAAACGAGTTTGTGGATGAAATTGCTTGGCTATGGTGATTTACATGAATGCATGGAAAGCACTGAAAGACGGGGGTCGAACGTACATTATCACCACCACCGGTGGCCCCATCAATTTCATCGATGACAAGTAAAACAGGTTTCGTGCTACCAACTGTGGAACCTGATTCGAGTATGGGACGGACTCGGTCGTCAATTGACTGCGCCGACCGGGTGTCACTGGGATGTGTTTGGTAAAAAATGATGAGAACGCTGAACGGCGTAGCCACCTTGCGTTGATTTCGACCACCTCGTAGCCTGCTTGCGCAGCAATGACGTGAGCCAGCGTGGTCTTTCCAAGACCAGGAGGTCCAGATATCAAAAGTAGCTAAGGTGATGTTAGGGTCACACGTGAAAATGAGCATGAACAGTCACTCGCTTTTTCTCTTGGTCGATGGTATTCGTCATCAGGGTCGCAAATCTGGTCGTCTTCTCTAGGCCTCTTTTTGTTCCTTCTTTTGCCGAAAACGCACCAATCCCACTGTTTGACCCATACCATCACTTCCCTGGCAACCCTCTCATTTCCTAACAGCTCTGTGAAGCATTGAGGGCGATAGTGGTCCACCCACAACATGTCATCGAGTGGTCGCTGAGGTGCTGGTGCCTTCGAAGACCTAGTAGTGTCTTGCAGTGTAAGAACCGTGTTCGACATGAAGTGGACGTACGTACAAAGTGTCCGAAGCCACAGACACGGAGAGTTCTTCCATTAGCCTATGAATAGGCACGTCGAGCAGCTTTGCCATGGGCAAAGTCGAAGATGGCTGATAGCTAGGTTAGCGGGGGTAGACATGGAGGGCGACTGGGCACCTTTCGGAGGGCGGTGACACGTGTTTTGCGCGGTATGAACAAGAGCTTGCCATCAGAGGTTGTCGCGCGAAGAGACGCGCGTGGATGGGGAGCAGGACTCTCTTCGACATTACGGGGCCGTATGCCGAGGATATCAGAGATTGGAAGAAACGGGTCATCTGGCCGCACGTGAGCAACAAGCACGGCATCTGCCAGACGGGTACTTGCCCTGCGAAAGTGGGTCAGGACGCGACGGCAGTTCGCCGTCCAACAGGCCGTTGGAGATGAAGGACATGAGGACGCGTTCGCGTTTTTCCCACGCATGGGGTGTCACTCATTGGCTTCGGAGTGGACGCGGCACACGGTGGCCGCCCTCATCAATCTCGGCGACGCGTTCGGCACGCTCAGACCGCCCGTTTTACGGTTTTCTTTTGTCGAGCGAGCGACTGGAACTCCTGGGCATGTTTTCTTACATAAGATAGCACGGCTGAACTCGGGATTGTCGGAGTTTAGAACTGGATCCGAAATTCTTTTGGCGCGTCGGGACGAGTATTTCTTCCAACTCAAAATTCCCTTCACCTTAGACTCTTGTCTTCGTCGTTCACCACAATGCTTACCTCTCGCGGCCTCACCCGTGTCTCCAGGAGAGCCGTCAACACCGCAAAGAGTAACAGCCGTCTCTTGCAAACGGCCGCGCCGCTCTTGGCCCGCTCCTCCTTGCCTTCTCCCTCGTCGAGGCAAAACGCTGCAGCCCGTCCTTCACGTATTCCCGCTTCCCAGCCAGGTGCGTGTCTCTTTCTTTCCTCTTTCCTGCACCTTTTCATCCCTTCCGAAATCTTTTCGTACTCGTAGCCCGTTCATATGCGTCGGAAGCGAAGGGTGCCATTGGTAGCGTAAAGACTGTCATTGGTGCCGTCGTTGACGTTCAGTTCGACACTGACGCCCTCCCACCTATCCTCAACGCTCTTGAGGTTCAGGATTTCCACGGTGGTCGTCTCGTCCTCGAGGTTGCCTCACATCTCGGAGAAAACTCTGTCCGCACCATTGCCATGGACGGTACCGAGGGTCTCGTTCGTGGGCAAAGGGTCGTCGATACTGGTGCTCCCATTCAGATTCCCGTTGGCACTGCTACTCTCGGTCGGATTATGAACGTTATTGGAGAGCCCATTGACGAACGCGGTCCTATCAAGGGTGTCAAACTCTCTCCCATCCATGCCGACCCTCCTCCTTTCGTTGACCAATCGACCACTGCTGAGGTCCTCGAAACTGGTATCAAAGTTGTTGACCTTTTGGCTCCTTATGCTCGTGGTGGAAAAATTGGTCTCTTCGGTGGTGCCGGTGTCGGTAAAACGGTATTGATTCAGGAATTGATCAACAACGTCGCCAAAGCCCATGGTGGTTTCTCCATCTTCTGCGGTCAGTGGCTATCCTCTTTCCGATGGATCATAGCATTGAAAATGTGGTTGGTTAGGTGTCGGTGAGCGGACTCGCGAGGGTAACGACCTCTATCACGAAATGATTGAAACCGGTGTCATCAACTTGGAGGGTGACTCCAAGGTCGCACTCGTTTTCGGTCAAATGAACGAACCTCCGGGTGCCCGTGCCCGTGTTGCATTGACCGGTTTGACCATCGCTGAATATTTCCGTGATGAGGAGGGCCAGGACGTGCTTCTCTTCATCGACAACATTTTCCGTTTCACTCAGGCTGGTTCCGAGGTGTCTGCCTTGCTTGGTCGTATCCCCTCTGCCGTCGGTTACCAACCCACGCTCTCAACGGATATGGGTGGCATGTAGGTCGCTTTCAGGTCTTCGCTCGTGTGTGTATCTGACTCTGTGCTAGGCAAGAACGTATTACAACTACCAAGAAGGGTTCGATTACGTCGGTGCAGGCAGTCTACGTCCCTGCAGACGATTTGACTGATCCTGCTCCTGCAACAACCTTCGCTCACTTGGATGCTACAACTGTCTTGTCTCGTGGTATTGCCGAACTTGGAATTTACCCTGCTGTCGACCCTTTGGATTCCAAATCTCGTATGCTTGATCCTCGTATTGTTGGCCGGGAGCACTATGAAGTCGCGACCGCTGTTCAGAAAATCCTTCAAGACTACAAGTCCCTCCAAGATATCATTGCTATTCTTGGTATGGATGAGTTGTCGGAAGAGGACAAGTTGACGGTATGTGAAGCACACGTCTACTATTGGCGACACATTTAACAATCAATTCAGGTCGAGCGCGCCCGTAAAATCCAGCGATTCATGTCGCAGCCGTTCCAGGTC
Organism: Austroboletus cf. mucosus; assembly: GCA_038093715.1. Classification (NCBI taxonomy): domain Eukaryota; kingdom Fungi; phylum Basidiomycota; class Agaricomycetes; order Boletales; family Boletaceae; genus Austroboletus; species Austroboletus cf. mucosus. The sequence continues at coordinate 28,918 of JBBPST010000003.1, read as the reverse complement.
GCCCAAGTCTTCACCGGTTACGAGGGCAAGCTGGTTTCTTTGAAGGACACTGTCCGGTCGTTTAAGGAAATTCTGTCTGGCACCCACGACCTCCTCCCCGAATCTGCCTTCTACATGGCTGGCACGATTGAGGATGTCAAGTCCAAGGCCGAACAGCTTGCTAAGGAAATGGGTGGCAATTAGAGTATAGATTTTTGTAGACATGATGCTACCTTTACCTGTATTGGTTGGTCGTATACAAAATAGTGTTGTGTCGACACGAAAAGATACGTCCAATTATGGCCGTACTGTCGGCATGACAACGTCGAGCGGGTGTATTCCGCTCCTCGTCAGGCGCTATAGCCAAGTGGTTACGGCGACAGATTAGAACAGACTGCAAGAGAAGTTCATCTGTTACTCTTTGAGTGCGCAGGTTCGAATCCTGCTGGCGTCGAAGTTATTATTTATTTTGTCGTATTCCACTTTAGGCGAAGCTGAGCGCATCTGTGTGCATCTCCTCGACGACGATGGTCCCCATGATTGACCAGCTGGAAGAATACTTTGACTATGTCGAGCGCCTCGTCACGGACACGCTGTCGAGTGCGTCGTCCGACGTTCCAAATGTCCACGACGCACTAAACCGTCTCTGGCTTGACATCTCTCGCTTCGGTCCCCCGGGTCTGCCATCGCTTCCGGATATCCATGTTCCTCGACTGGGTCCGTTCCAAGTCCCCCCGCCGCCTCCGCCGCCTCCCCCTCCAAAGTCTTTGCTCGAAAATATCGGGGACTATATTGTACAGCATCCATGGATAACATCAGGCATGGTCGTTTCGGCACTCGGTGCGGGCTTGCTCGTTGGATACAGCACCTTATACACGAAGTCCCGCAAAGGGAAGCGGTCCAAGATGATCTCTCCCCAAACCGAGAAACGTCAGGCTATCAGTGCGTCCTTTTGCTCGTCCCTTGTGGCGGTAGCTTGATATATGTTACCAAGTCATTTTGGGCGGTGATCATCCTTTGGGACTACCTCTGATTCTCGAATTTGAGAAACAAGGCTATATTGTCATTACCAGTGTTACATCTCCGGAAGCCGTCGGTGACATTGAAAATAAGGGGCATGGTTATATCCGCGCCCTCGTCTTGGACCCTACCGAAGTATGCACTCCTGTGCTTCCCTACTTATTTGCTGACCATTCCATATCAGCCGGGGACCATTCATGTTTTCCTTCGATCGTTGGCATCCACACTATCCCGACGATTTCCTATAACTGCTGCCGGGGACCCATATGCCTCTACACCTTACCACCCATTGGTGCATTCTGTGATATCCTTGCTGAGCATGCCCAGCGCTACATCCATCCACTGTGCGCCAGCACCGTTCGAGCAAGTCTCACTGCGCAGCACCTATCTTCCTCATCTTCTTTCAACACACCTTGCACCACTTCAAACAATCCAGGCCTTGCTGTCGTTGCTCCGCACAGACGCCTCCCGCGCACGCGGTCACAAATCGATTATTCTATGTTTACCCGCTGCTGACGCACGCGTGGGCTTACCGTTTGGTAGTGTGAACGCCATGAGCGCCGCTGCTACTCTCCGCGCGGCCGACGTTCTCCGCCGCGAGATTGCTGCCGCCCAAGGGATGAACACAATCCGTGTCGTGACAATCGATGTAGGAACAGTGGGGGAAGCAATCGACTCGTCGGCTAGGGTCCACATGGACGATTGGACGCCGTCAGAAAGGGCCACGTACGGGCCAGCGTTTAGCACGCTCAATGAAACCAGAGGTTCACGCGTTCCAGTTGACGTATCCGTTTTCGTCGACAATCTTGTTGGTGTGGCCAGCGCTGGGACCAAAGCAAAATATTCCAATAAAGTTGTTTGTGGTCTCGGTCTCGGTCTTCTCTACGAAAAAGCAAAGGACTGGATGCGAGGGGACCGGTTTTCGATCGGGGCAGGAGGTCAGTCAGATGGACTGCTCGATTGCTGTCCGCCAGCTCAACTTTTACTTTGATAGCCGGCACATACACGATTGCGTCATATCTTCCAACAGTATTGCTGGATTGTCTTTTGATCCTTCCTCATTTCCTGGTGAACATTCGGGATCGCATTCTGCCTCTTCCACCTCGTCCATCTAACCCTTCCAACAATGATGCTATCAAAACTGCGGCGCCTCCCCGTCTAGAAACTGCCCCGGAATCTGGGGTGAATGCTTTAGTGCTACAACGTCCCATTCAACACGTCCCAGTGACTTCAAACACTACCGTGGTTCCCGAATCACCTCCCGAAGTCGACGAACAAGAGATGAGCTCGGAGGCAGACGTAGAGAGTAACGATGGAGACCCTGAGAGCACTGGCGTCGGAAGTAGTTGGGTAAGTTTGGAGCCGCGGCCGTCCGAGTGACCAGGGATGCATTAATGTGTTCTTGTGGTCTGTCTGTCTGGGACTCACTGCTATAGTGATACGGACTTGGAAACTGTCTCGTCTGTACTGAATTAGTGTCTTCGTTGTTCGTTTATCAGTAACTCATTCGATCAGATGGGTGAGATCCAAGAAACACGAACTCAAGGATGCCATCCTTATCCACATTCTCTGCAGGCGTGTCTCTTTGGCTCGTGCCTGCGCCAGCAGAGATGGACGTGATCAAATCTGCGCTCCCGGGACGCCGGACATCCGCAACCCACGATGATACGACACTTTCTCCAAGCTCTTACCCCACCATCATCCCCCACATAACTCTTGCAACGGTTCCCTTTTCCAACCCAAGAGTCCCGGAGGTACTCTATGATGCCATTCCGGAACACCAGAAACCCATCCGTGTCAATTTCCAATCCCTCGTCGTCGGTGATCACTACTTTCGTTCCGTGTTCATCGACGTTGAACCCACGCAAGAGCTCGTCGGTTTCCAGAACGAGTTGTCGACCTACTTGCGATCCAACGGCTTTGAGCCGAGTGCTCCCAGGTTCCCTCACATGTCACTGTGTTACGTTGCGGACGAAGACGCGAGCGATCGCGATAGGACAGCACGGGCGTTGAGAGACACGGGCGTCATTTGCCCTACCGCCGATGACACGCGGTTCATCTCGTTCCAGTGCGGTGACGTCAGACTGTCCGGCCTCGATGGCACGGAGATCTGGGTGGTCAATTGCCAAGGTCCTGTAGAGACCTGGCAAGTGAACGAGAAAAAAGTGAAACTGATTCCATTGGATGTCTAGCAAGGAAACTTGCTTTCCGAAATCTCCTGAGGCTGTCGTTATACAGAAACTAGGGCCCGGATGATACTTGGTGGTGCAAGAGGGTGGTGCAAGATCTACACGAGGTAATAGTAATACACGTAGTACGCAGCCGGAACGATAAAAGCGATAAACAAGACCAGGAAAAATCGACGCAAACGTTTGTGGGGGTTGAGATCCACTCTCACGATATTGTTCTTCTTGTCCGTAGAATTCGAAAACGCCTTGTAGCGGTGGTTCACACCACTCCACTCGATGTTCCCAATGACCCAGTCGATGAGTCCATCCGCATAGGCCGACAACTGCTGACCGAGATCCCGATCAAATAAAGGTAGTTTTTCCCTACATGCACGGAAACGCGCGAGGGCTGCCTTGAAGAGTTTCTCTGAATGGTCGAATCTTTCTTGTAGATCCAGATGTTCCGTTGCTGGGTCATGTTGCATAACCGTCAAAAGGTTGTTCGGTGCGCCGTCATCGTTGAATTCCTTTTTGAACGAGTAAACATCCTAGAAGACGCTTTCAATTTCAGTGGGGGATGGTTTAAAAAATACTTCTTACATTGGCGATAAAGACCATGTCTAATGCGACGTTTTCCATATCTTTTATGGTCGGATTTAACAACACGTCGTCAGAGATGTAAAGGTGCCGAGTGGATCGCATTAGAACAAAGCATGGACGGGTGCCGACCGACTCTCGGCGCATGACCATGTACGACTGAATGTCATGATCCAGGCTCTTCTTCCAGAGTCGTTCCCGATCCAGAGATTCTTGTACACCATTGTTAGCGTACTTGACGTTCGAATCGATGAATTGAGGCCAATGAAAAGGGTCGACGGCAGCCCTCATATTAGGAACCAATTCCCTACGTTGGACATGAAAAAAGTGAAGCCACGGCTCGGAATAGTCAACCGACCTGTCCATCGTCCTGAGAAATGGGTGTCGAGGCCTTTCCGAGTCTTCAAGATGTTGCGCCAGCGTTTTCAGCCACAACTCTGAGATGGACTTGACTTTTGCGCTCGGACTACGATCACTACGCAAGACGCGGACTGAATATGGATGCATATGAAACGGATGATAAAGCGCACGTCATCACTTCTAGCATGAGCGACGATGTCATGTAGTCGATGATTGCCCTCAACTCTTGATAAGATGCGAGGGGATACGCTAAAGCCGCCAACAGAGGTATCTCGGCATTATAGACTTCCTAGCGATCGGAAGCCAGGTAAGGAGACCACACAAGCGCAATGAGCATTGTGACGATACGCACAATGGCAAATAACCAGCCGACTTTTCTATAAACCCATGCATTGTATCCTGTGTCAGCGTCCTTGAAGGAGGAGCTAATATCGCCACCCGGTTTGTTTGGGAGTAGAGCGAGGAAGTGGGGGAGACGGTACGCTTGCGTGGGCATCAGGAGAGTGGCTTGTCGCCGCCATGATACCTGTTGTAGCTTTTTGTAGTAGCTACAACTTGGCAGCGCCCAACTGAAACTAGCGTGTAAACGGGTGGTGGCGAGGGAATGAATGAGCCGCCACTAGGCTCTCGTGCACCTGTAGTGGTCAAATTTTCGGTCTCACTGAACCATCTTGGGCTTGAAAGCTCCAGTGGCGCAGCGTCCGGTGAGAACTAAGAAAGCGGTATGTGTCTCACCGACCAACGATTGTCTCAGATTTGGACGTAATCAAGGCATCTTACTAAATTTAGTATTACTATGAATGTAACGGACAAAAACTAGAGAGCGTGCATTACTATACAATGTACAAAAACATTACCATCTGAAGCCCATCACCTGGGTCCGTCAGTAGTAGTCAAAGTCCGATTGTCGCATCCTGATGTGTTGTGAATCCAGATGACGTCGAAGATGCAGACAGAGGCTCGTAGAGGGGTAGCGGAATCGAATAGTCGATCTTTTGCTCGCCATTAGAATGGAATAGCTGAGCATACGCAGGAAGACTTTGCGAGCAAGGAAGAGTCTTCTGCACACCTTCAGTTTCACCCTCCTCGAAATCTCCCAAAGGCGTCGTCATGAACTCGGGTAAGTTGACGTGCTTCATTGGAAGGGAAAAATGGAGACTTTCAAGTGTCGTTTCTCTCGACTCGGAGTCGGAGTCGGCCAAGTCATATTCACAGCGGATCACGACGTGCACGACGTGTTCAACGCTGAAAAGCGGGCTACTTTCGGTGATTCGTCGCTTTCGCGGGCCAGCCCAGTCGCGTAAACAGGGGTATGTGGCGATGGGAACCTCGGTCTCCAGGATATACCAACTGTCTTTGGTAGACGGGGCAGACTGGCCGTCATGATGGCCCGAAGAAAAAACATGACCATTTCCAGAGATAACGTATCTTCCCGATTCCGTAGGAGCGAGGATGGAGAACGATCGTTTTACACTCGATCCCTGACTCCCGAGAAAGCCACTCTTGTATAGGGTATAGATGGGGTGAGGATTGCGCAGTGGAACGTGAGGAGGTTGACAGTCTTGCGAAGGAATCGGATACCGGTCGACGTCGACGCTACTCGTGTACTTCCTGGTCGACAATTAGACACCGATTGGAGAAGCATAGATGGAGACAAACCTATACATTTCCACCTGCTCTGCGTCAACGGAAAACTCTGTTATCTTTAATCGCTTCCTTTCCGAGTCACCCAAGTCTTTCGCACGAACACGCAAGACAAAGGGAAAAGAGCCATCGTCGATGGAAACGGCGCTCGGTATACTGGCGACGACTTGAATCTTCTCCAAAACGTTGCTTGGGATAGATCTTGCAGAAGAACCCTCCGAATCGGTGCCCCGACGCGCATCCACGACGTAGAGAGACATCGGGAACGTGCGCAAAGAAGAACCAGGCTGGGGCTCAACGAAGCGCCGTAGAGTAATGGGGTATCTCTGCGCATCGACTGTGTGAGGATGAACAGGGCCACATAATTTGGCAAAGAAAAACAAGGAATGAACGTGGTCGATATCGAGAAATGTAGCAGTCGCGTAAAGAGCGTAGGAAGTTCCGGCAGCTCGCAACGAAGCATCCCCATGGATCGAGGTGGTCGGTAGCCAGCCTGGCACAGGTATGTCGAAAACGACATTCCACAGGCAAGGCTCATCAGACTCTTCGTGGCCTTCATTGGACAGCTCGACAGGGCCTCCGGGTAGTAGTTCGTGTGTGATTGAGCAGAGGCGAATAGGAGCGTATCCTGTTCCAGGAGAGACCGTCTCCGAGTGGCCGTCGAAAGTGATGATCAAAGATTGTAACAGAACACGTGTCATTGATCTTCGTCGGACAAAGAGTGAAGAGGGAGATGCGAGGGAGACAGAAACATGACCGGAAAGCGAGAATGTCGATCTGACAAGGTATGATGAGGTTCACAATCTCACAAGATAAATCAGGTCTTCGTACGATGAATCTGCATCCCCATACATGTCCACGATATCGGAGAACGGTTTGATGCTCAGCATGAGGGACATCTGTGCGAGGCAAGGAAAGAAGTGGGACACTTGAACGCTGCAAAATGTTACGTTTATGAACACATGCCATTCAGATGTCCGTAAATCAGCCTGGTCCGGCGATCATCTTACAGGCAACCCTTTGGTCTAGCTGCCTTTGTTTGATATCCCCGCGGACTGGATAATGGAGGGGTATACTGGTACCGCATGCCATTGTTCCATGAACTAGTCACTTACCTTTGTTGGTGGACAAAGGGACCGAGATTGTGGATCAGGTAGGAGAACAATGGAGAACTCCCACTCGCTTGGTGCCTTCCCATTGTCCTCCCATACCGGACATTTGTGTCAATCGCCTAGCGACACCCGTGGCAAATCACATCAACAATATCATATTGTTTAGACCTATAGTGCACCCACTCATCCAAATACTTTCGACACTGCCAGCGCATCTTCTTCTCTTCGGCGAAGCGCCTTTCTCTGTGCACTATCTCGTTCAGCATCCTTGCGCTTGCCGTACTTGTCCCCTTTGCCTTGCTTGACTAGTCTCCTTATTGCCGTTGGCGTGATAAATTCTGCACCACTCCGTCAGTCATGAATATAGCAAACCCGCCGCAATACACACGAACCTGGATTAGAGTAGACAGTAGCACCACTAAAGGCACCTTCGAATATCCGAATGGGTGTCAATACGAATCGGGGACCAATCTCGACCAACGACGTGCTCGGGGGGCCATTGAGTTGCTGAGGATCTTTTTCAATAATCTGACATGCAAAGCTTAATTATCGCAAAAGAGGTCAGAGTGCGGAATGAACCTGAAAGTTTCGGAACCAGATCTTGTTGTCAAGTATGGAGAACGTTAGAACGTGATCGATAAACGGTTTCGCTCTTCGAGTTAAAGGAGGTACACCGAAAATCTGGCAAATAGGGCTGTTAGAGTGGCACCAGATACTATGAACCCATTCACGTACATGCGTAAATATCTCTTTTGTTAGCTTACCCCACTCGTTTTCGTCGAATGCCTTGTCGAAACTGAGTATGCCTCGGCTTCCTTTGAGGCAATTACCCGTCATCTTCAATTCATCCATCGTATGCACGTTTTGTACGTGTAGTTTTATGCTCGGCCCATTGGGAGTTTTCGCAGCCCACATATAAAGATCCTCGTGCCTTCGCGCCTCAAAGTACAACGCATTGTTGCAGTTATTAAGATCTGCTAATTCAGGGAGGAGATGCAATTGTGATTTTGAGTCCAGCTTGGATTCTAGCATGACGTGAGTCAATAAACACGGCCTAGCACGGCAAGCATACCTTTCTTTGCGTGAGGCAACAGAGTCTCCAGGTCACTCATGAGATGCCTCATCCGGTGGGTGATACCACGGGAAGAGAGCAACAAGACGCGCTGCTTGTTTCTCTTTTTCGGCCGGACGGCTTCATCGTCGACGTCCATATCACTTGCCTTGCGCTTGAGTTTATTGGCTTTCACAGCATTGGCTTTTTGCGCTGCCAGGATGGACGCCATCGAGTACAACTCGAACCGATTGGAAGTGTTTAGTAGTAGCAATAAAAATTACGTAAACATCACAGCGGCTACTCGACGTTTCTCAGAGGAGCAAACAGACTTGATACAAGACTACGCATGGTCACGCATCCTGGAGAAAAAAAAACCTCCGACCAACAGCCAAATCCTTTCCAGTGGAAAAAAGAAGAAAAGGAATCGCAGCGTCCAATGTAAAAAGGTCCTCAAGAGGATGACGAAGTTGAAGCCCGTAGTTGCTTTTGTTTCTCTTGTTCCAATCGCTGTTTCAAAGACTTGTCAAGAAGGGAATCAACTCAGGTTCACACACGTACGTGGTACAATAATTGAACTGCCATTTGAATGTTCGCGGGCTGCCCAGTGATAACTACCAACCTTTCGCCTTCCGAACCGGAAGACGGAGCGCCGTTCAAGCCAGCGCCAGGCTCCATGATTTTGATCTGGCTGGCACTCATATGCCTTATTTCGTTGATCTTGCTACCACCTTTTCCAATGATGCACCCGACAAGATCGTTTGGAATGTAGATTTGCTGCGTTTGCAACTGTTGTTGGGGTGGGTTGTGTGACGGAGCATATGGGTGATGCGCTGAATAGCCTGGAACGTAGGATGACCCTGAGTACGGTGGACGTCGGGCGTAACTAGAGGGACGATAGCTTGAATGACTAGAGGATGATGGCATACGTTCTTGTGCTTCGATAAGTATGTTGCCAATGTAGTACGTCGCGATGTGAATAGCATCCGCAACTCCCGCGACGCTCAGGACACGCTATAGTTGTGAGACCGCATGTAAGGGTTCGTGCCAAAGACTCTTTGGCGCATGTTGCTTACTTCCGTCGAGCCAGGGAGCATACCCTCGCTCGCGTTCAGCCGAGCACCACTGGCATCCTGTATTTCCTTAATTTTTGAGCCTTGTTTGCCTATCACAGAACCCATACGAGAGTTGGGAATCATGAATTTGATAGTGACTGCGCGACTTCCAGGAACAGAGGGGACATCAAAGGGTTCGTCATTGATTCTGCGCACGATAAGACCAAAAGCCTGATGGTGATACGGTATGAAAGCCATGAGGGTTGTTGCAAGAAAAGCGAAAATAATTGAAAACTTGCCTTTGAGACTGCATCAAGGGGCCCACTGACGTTGAGAATTCTCTCTGGGTTTCCGGGGATGCTCTCTGAAACCATGACACGGGCACCACTTTTGTCGCGAATCTCGTTGACGTGGGCGCCGCCCTTACCGATGATGATGGACGCATCTTGGGTGACGATCAAACAGCGCATATGAATCATCGCCGAGGGTGGGGGAGGAGCAGAGGAAGAGGAAGGTACTGCAGAGGTCATTATGTGTGTCCTAGCGGCGTCGTCTGACCTGGAGCGGGAATCACCGCTCTTGTTGTCTGATGAGTGCTTTGGGGAGGGAGTAGATGCCGTCGTATCTGCTACCGATGCAGGGCCTTCACCCATATTCACATCATGAGTCATGGATGGATGAGAAAATGAGCCGGAATCTTGGGACTTCTGGGCATGAAATTCATCCGGAGATGCCGTAGCGCCTGTATTTGCACGCTTGTGATGCTTTTTCTCGTCCGAGTCTGAGGGAGAACGGGAGCGTTTGCGGTTAATGTCAACTTCTGCCATTACGAATTCAGCGAAAGAATAAGAAGGGAAGGTGAGTTTGGGGATGAGGGCTTGAGAGTGATGATGATAGGGAAGATGGTTTGTACTGAAAAGTCGGAGGGGCGGAGTTCTGAGGGTGAGGATGGGGAGGAGGTGAGGAAAAGGTGGATTCGAGCTGGGTAATCGCCAATGGGGAACGAGACTGACATACCTGCGGTCGAAGTCGAAAAAGACACGGGAAAGGGGGACGAGGAGGGGGAGGTACGAGGAGGACGAGGGTTGCGATCAAGTTGACAATAAACACGCCATAATACAACACCGCCACTAAGTACTTAGACTGACATCCTCTACGAACGAGGTCCACTTGCGCTCCCATTCTGCCATCAGTCGTTCCTTGTCTCCTTCTCCGAGCATCGAATACTGCCACAGGCTTCAATGCACGCTTGACGAGAGCAACACACACTCACCCTGATGCTGTCCCGTGCGAGATGGCCCAGCGTCAGGAGACCTGAAACTTCGCTCGCTACGAGGACCTGATGCACCCTCAACCTCTCTGCAGACACGCACGCTCTGCAACGCACCTGGTAGAAGTCATACGACAGGCCCATGTTCTGAAACATGGCAGGATCGTCCGAGCTGAGTGCCACAGGAACACCGTGATTCATCAGTATCGGCAGCGGGTGCATGGGCATTGAAGCGGTGAGACGCTGTGGTACGCTGCGTCAGTCGCTGAAGACGGACAAACGACTCTTCTTTACAAGTATCTCGTTCCTGGCGACAGTCGTCACAGTGTGTGCTTCAGAATAGCTCCAGACTCACGAAATAGGGCAGACCTCCAAGGCGATCCCTCTCTCTCTGCATATTTGCATCAATTTGGGATGCTTCACCAAAGAGAATCTAGCATGTGTGAATGACCAACGATAACACACAATCTGGAACAGTACCCATGCCCTATCCGTCTCGTCCCAAGTAGGATCGCATCGTACAGATTCTCATCAGCACGCGTACCATCACCGCAGGTTTCTCCTGCGTGGAACACAAAAGGAATCTCCATGCCCATTTCATTTTGTCTCTGCTTGAAGGTTAGTAGCTGATCCAAGTAATAATTCAACGGGTGAAGGATGTTTTCATCCCCAACGAGGTCAAATCCTAGAACAGAAACTGAGCACGTATCTGCCGCCGAAAAGAAGCAGATTCAAATCCCACCGACAATCAATTCAGGGAATATACGTTTCATTCGAATGCAATCATCAATATGATCTCTCAGCCCATCGCCATCGCAATCCCGAATGACCGTATAGATTATCTGACGAAGCATGGTCAACCCAAGAGCCACCCGTGAAACACATTCCAGACCTTTGCACCGAAGAAGTCAGGATGCTCTTTCTTGAACTGATCGACAACGTGTTCGAATGTCTTCAGCCATTCCACATGTGGTATATTTTCTCCGCCTGCACCGATCATGGGTCTGAAATGAGAGCTGTAGGAAAATGATATGCCATTTGAGTACCGCTCACCTGCTAAAATTGATCCGCGCCTCGACATATGATATGCCGTCCTCGAATGTTTCCCGAAGAAAACGTCGGATATACTCTTCCCATATGGGGAAATAATAAACAAGGCACGAGGTTAGTTGGATAGCAGCACGAAACACATCCCAGATCTGATCGAAGTAAGCATAAGGTGTTATCATTTCCTGTGAGCCTGTTCATACCCTAATATTGTCGTTATGGGTGATATATGCTTCGTTTGGTTTAATATACATCTTGCTGGTGAGCCACCGATCAAATCCATCCGGACCACCCAGGGTCGCGTCAAACTTTTCACGAGCAGCTGCGAGAGGTATCCAAGTACTGGGGCAATAGGCTGTGTCGGTCAGTGAAGACACGTCGGCGATCGAATTGGTAAAAATAGGTTTTAGGTTTGGTTGGACAAGTGCCATATTGCGAGAAGTGATTGGCTCTGGAGAAGAAATGTGAATAACTGGGTGACGCAATGCGATGTCAAGCAAGGTCTTGGCCCCAACACTCAAATCAAGGTGTACGTGAAGAAGCGCGCCCTTGGGTATCTGCAAGAAGGGTTTAAATCACCAAAGGACCTGAATGACGAACAAACCTTGGAGACGATCTGAAAGAGCTTGGTCTTCTTAATGATGCTCTTGCCTAGTGTGCCATCAGCCCGTGGGCTTGGCTGGTTCAGTGTACACACCGGTCAGAAACACCATCCCGGGAAACGGACTTGGAACTTGGTCGTGCTGCACGCTCCACACGGATGCGGCATCTTCAGCGCGAATATTGCGAACAATCTGGTCTGCCTGGGACTCCAAGAGGGTATTGGGGGGAACATGATCCACGCGAAGCGCTTTGTCGGCGTTGCGTAGTGCGTCACGCTCTGCGCAGTAGGCTTGAAGGGATGTGGACATGGCAAACCTGAGCGAGTCTGATCAGCGATCGATCAGGTGTTGTTAGTGACTCCGGTCAGGTGACATTGACACAATTAAGGTAATCAACGTACTTATGACTTCAGAACTTGTACTCGGACCACAACATGTCCTCAGAGGACGAAATGAGTAAGGATGTTCACTTCTTTCAAACCGAATGCACGGAATTCATCTAAATAAGCCACATCGTAGACAACTGGGAGCAGCGTCCAGATCCTCAGGTGGCGCGCCCTCAGCCTCGCAGCAAGACAAAACCCAACTCGCCTGCCCAGGCTAATATACCCCAAGGAAAGGCCCCTTTGAAACGCGATCTTCTCGTCCCGGGGTCTGAAGAAGACAGCAATAATGCCACAGCGAAACTGCCACCCAAGTCCAAACCTCGTTCCAAAGTAGCTACTGTCACCAATAGCCAACAGAACCAGAAAGGACAAGAAAAGCCACCCAGTTCAAAACCTATCAAAAAGATTCCAGCCTTCGATGATGCAATGCAGGTAGATGAAGAGGCAGGTCAGGTCAACATAAAGACAACCTCGCAATCGACTACAGCGGGAACGAGTAAAGCCCACTCCTCCTCTGACGAAAATACTCGAAAGGAGCTCGATCGCTGGAAACAGAAAGCCAAAGATGTATGTCTTCTTGCGTGCCCTCCTCATTTGAGTCCAGCTACATGGTCTACAGCTCGAGGCTCAACGAGACGCGTTGTCCAAACAATTAGAAGAACTTTTCCAGGTACGAAAAACTGAGCCAGAACAAATCCTCGAACAACTACAAATACAATATGACGAGCGTGCTAAAAGTATGTGAGAATCCAGATAAGTTCTCACACCTAATGACACGCCGTAGCACAGGATGCTCTCGTTAAGGAGCTCACTTCTCAGTTAGCGCGTGTGGAGCCCCTCTCTCGTACGGGTCTAGCTGCTCTTCATTTCCTAACAAGAGAAGCGGCCGACGAGGAAAAACGTACGGTGGAGCAAGAGATATCACGTCTTCAGGAGGTCATCAAGGAAAAGGATAGCTTAATTGATGACAAAACAAAACGAATTGGGGAACTAGAACAAGCAGGTTAACTCATTCCCACTCTTGTTTGGTTCGATATCTGCTTACCACACGAAGATAGTCCAAGACGCTATCCGTGAGCGTGACGCTGAAATCGAGAGATCCAAGGAACTCCTGGCCCGAGCTGCACCCAAGGGAACCCCGAACTCGCGTTCAAACCCTAAGCGACCGGGCATGGATGACCCCAAGATGACCGAGGTGATCAAGTTCTACGAAGACATGTCTAATCTTATGATCACGAATGTCAAATTTGAACACACACCGAACTCGGAAGAGCCAGAAATCATATTCCACTGCCTATACACGTACTACGAAATGACACGTCGGGACGATGATATCGAAGGTGAACGTGTAAATGAGAAAAGTTGGGTTCTCGATGTTCTAGTCACTCTTTCTCAGTGACATTTACCGCTAGGTATCGTGTTTACAATGCGCATATTCAATGGCTTCGGGGGTCCGAATGGAGAGCCCGCGTCCGAAGATGACTTTATACATCGCCGCGTCAAATATACTCCACTGCATCTCGATAAAGAGCCAGAAGCCTTTGTCAAGGGGTTGGAATATATGGGAGAGTCGTTCACATTTCCGTGTGCGCAACAAGGGTTGTTCCTCAACTCGCTTCGTGACAAGATAAGGGACGCTGCAAGGGATGCATCCGATACGGCATCAGATGTAGAGGGAATGGAAAATGAGGATGGTGACTCGTAGCATGGGATACGCTACCTAGTTTATGCCGTATTCTTTACTTTATGTATTAGTTATCGTCCCCGAGTTAAACTTTCAACATTCAGGCCTCAGGATTTTATCCCGGTCTTGCTCCAGATCTCGAGGGCATTCTGGTCCTCAGAGTTGATCGCGTTTTTCAGGGCCAGTTCGACATATCCTGCTTCACACTCCAAGCCCCCGAGGTTGGCGCCAGCACCCACGAGGATATCCACGATGTCTTTGTGTCCCTGGCGAGCCGCCTGCGGGCGAGATGAGTACTCTCAGGAGGAGCGCAAGCTTCGACAAGGAATCCACTGACATAATATAAGGCAGTGTGACCCAGCGTGTCTCTGAGGTGCACGAGCGCGCCTGATTTCAGTAACCAAGTGACGCTGGCAGTATTCCCGGCGAGTGCTACAACATGAAGAGGAGAACGACCGGAGCCAGCCTCAAGACAGTTTACAACACCTCCTGGGATAGAATTTAGTGTTATGTCTTCTGCCTCCCATGTATCCGCGGTTTCCAAGCAAAAATTTAGGCTCTCCACGTCATCACGGGCGGCGGCAAGGTGCATAAGCAAGGGAAGGAGGGCTGCTTCTGTTGACGCCGTCTCGCTTGCGGTGCTGGACCATGATGCAGCAGCGTCCTGAACATCATTCCCCACTGGCGAGAAAGTAATTTTTGGTGTTCGATGTGCTGAACCTGGGCCGGAGAGCCGTACGAATTGTGTTAAAAGCCCCTGAATGCTTGGTAGGTCAGGCGCGGCCGTAGGCGGTCGGGTCGGCGATGAAAGTGTGGGAAGAGTGAGTTCACCACGTAGAGGCATGCTGATCAATTCCCTAACTTGACTAACACTGAGTTCGGGCTTGGATAAGAGGTAAGCGAGTTTCACGAGGGCGCACTGTTCATCAGATTGGAGCTTTTAGTTTGGAAACATGGATAGAATGTGGGTATCTTGTTACCTCTGGCGTCATATCACCACCCGGAACAACGCCCGCCCTTTGCAGGGCTCGGCCAGCTGCATATACATCAGAGACTGAACCTTTCAAACATTGTGTTATCGCGACAATGACAATGCCCGAGTCGCATGCCTGCTTAAGTGCAGTCATTAGTTCAGGCCTCTGAGGTGCATTGCCAGCACCAAAAGTCTCGAGCACAATGCCACGCGTAGGTGGGACTAGGAATGCATGGACGGCAGTAACACTCATTCCGGGGAACAGCCGAAGAGTAGCTGCAATGTGATGAGGAACGTCGCTTGATGAGTGATTCGACCCTTACCGACGTGGGGATTCATTTCTACATAAAGGGATGATGGTCAGCAAGACTCGTGGAAGAGATAGTTGGACAACCTTTGTGAGCTTTGAAGCGACGCAAGTTTGTTTGTCTGAGCACTTCATTCCAGTTGACCACGATATTGATTCCAACTAGATCGAAAGGTAGAAACAATCAACCTAAGTCGGCTCACCACACGATACAGGACAGACCATTAACTAGGGGAGGAAAGTTTGGGCTGTGAAAAGCGTTCAGATCATAGGAGGATATTTTCGAGACTCGATTTCCACGATAAAGGGTATGGTTGAAGTATAGGCTACATTCTGGAAACAATGAACAAGCAGGGTGATGTGGACAGCGGGAGAATACCTGGTATGATATAATGCCCTGCGATGGTCAACGCGCCAAGAAGGTTATCAATAGCATCATTCCGAAGCTGGGATAGAGGTATCTGTGCTCCAGTGAGAATCTATGACAGAACTTGTGAGGATTCTGATGCAGAATAGGGAGGGGGAGAGAACCGACCACCGTTTTTCCGAGGTCTTCGAGCAAGAAGCTCAGCGCGCTGGATGAATAAGACATGGTGTCTGTTCCATGGAGGACCACAAACGCGTCAAACTCTGTATAGTTGAGTTCTATTTCTGTCGCTATGTGAATCCAGTCTGAAGGAGGTCAGGGAAAGCGAAACGCAGGTAACGGCGGTGACGCGTACCGGTTATCTCGACATTACTGCTGTCCATCAGAGGGTTCCACTAAGACATGCACGGTTTGCACTGGAATTGCAGTGGACCGGATGACATACCTCGAGGATAGCATAGCGGATGCGCTTCCCACCGCCGGCCCTGGGAGTGACGAGACTGGGGAGCCTTGCCTGGTAGACGCCGTCTGATAGGTTTTCACATTGAATGACGTCTAGGGGTGTGTTGTCGGTGCCTGGTGCAAGAGACCGAACTGCGCCGATAGGGCGGGAAGATTTCACGGGGAGAGCAGGGTGGTGATCGGCGGGAGAAGCCTGTGCATCGGCTGGGCTTGATCTGCCGCTGGCTGACCAGGCTCTGTAGCCCTTGACGGAGGCTGCGTTGGAGAACAAGGAGTCCTCGAGCGGGTCGTGAAAGCGCTTCTGTCTTTTGAGTGTCTCGGTGAGAAAGAAGGGCTCGGGTACGTATCCCTGGGCACCAACGAGCATGCCGATCGTCCCACCGGTGTATATAACGAGCACCCGGGCCTCGTCCTTGTCTAGACGCTGTATCATGATGCTGTGCGATGGTCCAAGTACAAAAGGTCCTTTCCAACTCCGCACTCTCCAGCACTCTCTTCATGCAAGCTATCAGAGACGTTTTCGACGCCAAAAAGGCCGCCGTATGTCTCCGTGTTTCGCCGTGCGCCCGCCGCTCACATCCCCAGCAGAACAGGGCTGCTCTCGTGACATTTGTCACCGCAGGATACCCCACGCTCGCCGACACGGTGCCCATATGTCTCGCCATGCAGAACGGCGGCGTGGACGTCATCGAACTCGGCGTCCCCTTCTCTGACCCGATCGCCGACGGTCCCGTCATCCAGGAGACCAACACGGTCAGCCGAGCCACGTCCCGCTCTCCCGCTCCGTTCACGTCCTTCAGATCGCCGTCCACAACGACGTCGCTTATGCCACCGTCCTCGGCCAAGTAAAAGCGGCACGGGAACAGGGCCTCACTATTCCAGTCCTCCTCATGGGTTTGTTCCCACTCCCCACTCCGAGGATCGCGATTTCATTCCCTTGTCCGTCAGGTTATTATAATCCCATGCTCGCATACGGCGAAGAAAAGGCCATCCATGATGCCAGAGAGGCTGGCGCCAATGGCTTCATCATGGTCGATCTCCCACCCGAAGAAGCCATCAACTTCAGGGAAAAGTGCCAAAAAGCCGAGTATGTCAACCAACGTCCTCCACTCTGTCGGCTAACGCGCCGGACAGCATGTCATACGTCCCTCTCATAGCTCCTTCCACGTCCCTGAATCGTATCAAGTTTCTCACCGCCATTGCGGATTCTTTCATCTATGTAGTTTCAAGGGTACGTCCCTTCTGTGTTTCGTCCTGAATCGTTTCTGATCCATCCCCAGATGGGTACCACCGGTTCGTCCGACAAAGGAACTATCAACAGTGAGCTCCCCGACATCATCGCCCGCGTCCGAGACCACACCTCTATTCCTATCGCCGTTGGCTTCGGTGTCGCTACTCAAGCTCACTTTGACTATGTGCAAAACGCTGGTGCCGATGGCGTCGCCATCGGAAGTCGCTTGGTCTCTGTTATCAAAGGAGCGTCCTCAGAAACCATTCCACATGTGGTCGAATCTTTCTGCCGCCAGTTTGGCCAGGGTGAATCTGTAACAGCGTCAACCCTTACGGCATCACGTCCCTCAAACACGGAGGGGACAGCCCCTCAACTTGCAACAACTTGCCTTCCCGCAAGGTTTGGCCAGTTTGGCGGGCAATACGTTCCGGAGGCACTGTTTGACTGTCTCCTTGAACTCGAGCATGCGCACAATTTAGCTATGGACGATCCTGAATTCTGGAAGGAGTTTGAAGGCCTCTATGGTTATATGAATCGTCCTTCAAAATTGTATTTTGCAGAGTCACTGACAAAGCATGCTGGCGGTGCTCAAATTTGGTTGAAACGAGAAGACTTGTACGTTTACGATGGCTGCCCGTTTCTCCATCTGATGCATCGCTTAGGAACCATACCGGTTCGCATAAGATTAATAACGCCATTGGCCAGGCAAGTGGTCTCCTCTGGACGTTCATGGTTTGTCTGCTTGACAATACACAGATTCTTCTTGCCAAGCGTTTGGGAAAGAAACGGATCATCGCAGAGACTGGTGCTGGACAGCATGGTGTCGCAACTGCGACTGTATGTGCCAGGTTCGGATTGCAATGTGTCGTGTACATGGGTGCGGAAGATGTAAGGCGCCAAGCGTTGAATGTCTTTAGGATGAAAATGCTCGGGGCGACAGTTAGTTGTCGTTTTTTCGGCCTTCTTAATTTAACATTGATTCCAAGGTGGTTCCAGTCGAATCTGGATCTCAGACACTCAAAGATGCAGTCAACGAAGCGCTTCGTGACTGGGTAACTAATCTAGCTAATACACACTATCTCGTTGGTTCTTGCATTGGGCCGCACCCTTTCCCCACCATCGTTAGGGACTTTCAGAAAGTAATAGGGAAGGAAATCAAATCGCAGCTTTATGAAGTCAAAGGAAAATCTCCCGATGTTGTTGTTGCATGTGTTGGAGGTGGAAGCAATGCGATTGGCACGTTCTACGACTTTATACCCGACAAGGACGTTCAGTTGGTAGGTGTGGAGGCTGGTGGCGAAGGTTTGTTTCCCCGGTTTATTTGGCGAACGGCGAACTTATGGTGTGGGACAGGTCTTGATGGAGATCGACACAGTGCCACGCTTTCCAAAGGAAATCCTGGTGTGCTTCACGGCGTGCGGACGTATATTCTGCAGTCTAGCGTTGGTCAGATCGTCGAGACACACTCCATCAGCGCGGGCCTGGATTATCCCGGAGTTGGACCAGAGCACGCTTGGCTGAAAGATTCTGGTCGCGCCGAGTACGTAGTTGCAACAGACGAAGAGGCATTGAGAGGCTTCCGCCTCATCACCCAGCTCGAAGGGATTATCCCCGGTTAGTCGATATTTCATGCTGTTGAATGACCGTTGAACGAACTACTTAGCCCTGGAGTCATCGCACGCCATCTGGGAAGGTGTTCGCCGGGCGAAGACGCTTCCAAAAGAAACAGACCTCGTTATTGTGAGATTCTTTCGAGCTGTTGTATCGACTAATCTGACAATTACTTGTGTAGTGCCTATCTGGCAGGGGTGATAAAGATGTCGAGCAGATTTCTCAGTTGCTTCCTGGAAAGTGGGCAGACAGGTTGGACTGGCACGTCTGAGCAACTTGGGATAGACCCAACTTGTAGTTGCATGTATTGCTAGATAAAACAGATCTAGGAGAAGAATGTACTAGTGCGTCTTCTTGGAGACCTGCCTTTTATAGATCATTAGGGGATCAATATGACTCGGTCGCCATCATCGACATTCGGTTTACCTGCTCGCAATTCCTCCATCAGAATCCGACTTTGTGAAAAATGGCTACAGATCCTTCAACTGCAGCAAGTCAACGAGCCGTCGAGAATCTGGCGGCCAAACTTCGAAGACGGTCGATAACTTCTCTCTGCTCCAGAGCTCCAACACTCACCTCCCCTCTTTGACAGACAGGTCGTCGGATCTAGAGAAACGGCACTGGAAACCATTCTAGTCCTCCGTCAGGTCATCTCCAAGGCTCGGTTTTCCAACATCGACCAACTGGTCGAGATCATCCGCTCCGTGGGTCGAACGCTAGTAACTGCTCAACCCAAAGGTACTCGTAAAGCAGCTCACTCGTATTCGGATATCGAACGTTGATCACCCCCCCTCACGTTCAGAATACACCGTAGGAAACACCGTTCGCAAAGTCTTGCATCACATCCGAGAAGAGTATCATACGGTATCCCAAGGGGCCACAGCGCCAGCCTCGACACCGTCGAAACCGACGTTCTCGATCGCCAAGTTCGTCTCACAAGGACAACCCCGTAAGCAAGCGACCGCTCAAAAAATATCCCACGAGGCGCGGGGCAGCTTGAAGGAGAACGACCCTGACGATCCAGATGCGTTTGCACGCACGCTCAAGCCTGTGCTCATGGAGGCCATACAAGACGTCTTTGACGAGCTCGAGACCGTGTACGATAACATATCCAAAAATGCAAAAGATCACATTCACTCCGAGTAGGTCATCTCGACTTTAAATATAGATAGGATTCACATGATTTGTCTCAGTGAAATCATCCTTACCATAGGCAAGTCGAGTACGGTGGCGGCGTTTTTGAAGTCGGCTGCTCCGTATCGCAAATATACTGTCATCGTCGCAGAAACCGCTCCAACGTTAGTCGTTGTCTTGTTTCATTCAAAGTCGCGCATTTCGATCCTTGTTTGGTTACACAGATATAGTGGCCGAGAGATGGCCGAGTCGCTCTCTTCGGCGGGCATATCCACTGTCCTTGTCCCCGACTCTTCGATATATGCCCTCATGTCGCGAATAAACAAGGTCATCCTTGGCGCACATGCCATTCTTGCAAATGGCGGGATGTTTGCCATCACGGGCTCTCTCGTGGCAGCTACAGCCGCTCGCGCTCACAGCACACCCGTCGTCGTTTGCGCTGGCCAATTCAAACTTACCCCTCAATGGAATTTATACCACGAATATGGTGCACTTGATATTGGAGATCCTAATAGTGTTCTCGGGTTCGAAGAGGGCGATCTGGTCGATAAAGTGGACGTCGTCAACCCGTTTTACGATTATGTACGACCAGAGATGATCGATGCATACGTTACAAACTAGTAAGTCCGTTTTACATCCTGTCTCTGCTTGCACCAACCGCATCCGCAGTGGCGATCATCCACCATCATCAGTTTACCGACTCATCAAGGAGGCTTACGACGATGAGGATTATGAGCTTTAGTAGTGTTGCGTATGATGTACTTCGGGACGCTAGTCAACCATACCCGACTACTTTGCTTTGGTGCTCAGTATGTCAAAGAAGGCTTCTTGTGGTAGATCCACGCTACCGATACGTTTCATGCGGCGTTTACTTTCCTTCTGGTTTTCCAGGTGCTTCATCTTGCGTTCGTAATGACCTGTACAAGATGAGTTTGACCAGAGAGTTACTCACCAAATTCTGTGCGCACCTCCATACAAACCCGCTGTAACGTCGGCACGAAGAGCTTTCAATGTTTCGCGTGCGATAATCTTTTTCCCGATAGCTGCTTGAATCGGTACCTCAAATAATTGACGGGGAATAACCTTATCTAGTTAAGCTCAACACCGAAGCCAGTTATACAAAAATGATAATGACAACTCACGTAACTTCTTGACCCACATCCTACCGACGTCTTGCTGCGCAGATCGATGCACGATAAGTGCAAGGGCATCGACTGGCTTTCCATTCAGAAGGAAAACCATCTGGTTTGAAAAGATTCGAGCCAATGAAATGTTGCCTATCAGGTACCCTCACCTTGGACAACTCGCTCCGCTTATACCCCGCGTCCTCATAACTGCCATAATCAGTTCATACAGATGTAGAAAAGAAAGAAAACGCGTCACACACTCGAAACTTGCGTATCCCGAACTCTTGCTTTTGAGTTTATCGAAAAAGTCAGTGACTACCTCGCTCAAAGGGATGGTGCAAGTCAGGATGACGCGTGCGGATTGCGTTGCGCCAGCATCTAAATAACGGTGGTCCAGACCTTCTGCGCGGTGTGCAAAACACAGCTCCATCATCTCGCCAACATAATCTAGAGAATATTAGGCGGTGAGTGCATCCATGGCAAATACAACAAACCTTCGGGGACAATAATTGTTGCCTTGACCACTGGTTCTTGCACCTCCTTGACACCTGATGAGGAGTCAGAGAGATCTGGAAACTCCGTAGGATTGCTGACGATGACGATATTGTCTCGATAAATTACTGTTCATTGATTAGCTACCGTTGCTGCCCCAAAGGGATGGTGCACCTTTGTAAGGCACCGTTGGAGCGGTCACGATGATGTTTGCATCGTATTCATCTTCTAGTCGCTGACGAAACACGTCCATGTGCAAAGTGCCAAGAAACCCGAGACGACAGCCTTGCCCCAACGCGGAAGAGGATTCACGTTGGACCGAGACACTTCGGTCAGTAAGTGTCAACTGGGCATAGACATTATTGAAACATGATTAACACAGTACAACGAATGGCTACGCACACGTTTTATGGATTCTTCGAGTTTAATAAAGTCATTTGTGTCCACAGGAAAAATACCGGCATAGACCTGAAAATGTTCGGAAATGAACTGCAAGAGACGAAATTGGCTTACCATCGCCTTCGCAGGTTGGAATCCTGGCATGGGATCCACTGGTGCACCAACGCGGTAGAGAGTATCGCCAACATGAGCTACATCGATTACCTGAGCGACAGCACTAGTAGGACAGCAACTTGACGAACCTTCCGATGATTCTTTCATGTTACAAGCGATATAACCGACTTGTCCGGGCTGTAAACTTGCAGTGGGAAGCTCTTCCGGGTGCATAACACCGACTTCTTGTACCTCGTACTTTTTTCGGGTATGGCAAGACGCAATCTTATCCCCTGTCATAATAAAACCAGAACTTGACTTAAGTTTCTAAGTATCCTAACATGTATGTACCTTTACGAATCACACCATCATGAAGGCTGACGAGCGAGATGACACCGCGATACCGATCATAGCTAAAATGGCTTAATTTGATGAGTAGAGTCACGAGCAAGCACTAACTGGGAGTCAAATAGCAGAGCCTTGAGAGGCTTCTCCGGGGATGCGGAAGGGGGAGGTATTCGTTCAACGATTGCTCTGAGCACAGCCTTCACACCTTGACCGGTCTTAGCCGAAATCTGTAATACGTCAGTGGGATCTATACCAAAGGTAGATTGCAATTGTAAAGCAACGCGTTCGGGTTCTGATGCCGGCATATCTATCTGGATTGACTGTTGTAGAGGAACTTCTATGACCGACGAGTCTCGGGAAGCAGACCTTGTTAAGAACAGGAATGATAGTCAGGCCCCTCTCTTTGGCAATGTGAAATACAGAAATGGATTGCGCCTGAACGCCTTGCGTGGCGTCTACCAACAGAAGTGCGCCTTGGGAAGCTGCCAGAGAACGAGAAACCTCCCAAGAAAAGTCGACGTGCCCCTGATACGAGATAAGAAAAATAAAAGGATAGCACGTATGGAAAACTTGCGGGAGTGTCGATGAGATTGAGGAGGTACTTATTTGCGTTGATGGTGTGTATCATACTGCCGGAAACAAGTGAGCTAGTTCATGCTGGGCGAAGGGGAGCATTTCACCTGGCTGTCTGAGCCTTGACTGCACGATATGAGACAAGGTGGATTCTGGTTGCACATAGAAAGTCTCACCAGTGATTCCGCGCTCACGCTCTACTTTGAGTTTATCGAGGACTTGCTGGTTGGAGCCAGAGGCCTTCTTTTGAATAGTTCCTGTAAGCTAGACGCGTGTTGCGAAAGCAAGGTAGGCGAGCTGCGTACAATCGTACCTCTAGTAGTCTGACGAAAGGTGAGCGGGGGCATGAGACAGGGAGGTGGACTGACCGATCGGCCAAGGTAGATTTACCATGGTCTGGAGGAAATGTGAGTGCCAGGGACGCATATAGTTACGACGAGTACTGTACCTATGTGGGCAATGATGGAAAAGTTTCTGGGGCAAGTTTTGCGCGTGCACTTTTTCGGAGGGAAAGAGACGCACCTAATGGAGTCGCAGGGGAACTGAGCGAGGTCGAGGGACTTTGACTCGACAAAGGCGCGAGAGAGACGCGGGTGTCGTAGAACGAGACGCCATGAAGATGGTGGAAGCATCCAAGTCCAAGGAGTGCTTAGTCAGTCGGGGAAGGGAAAGTCTCGGCTGATGTCAGCAGACGAGGACCATGTCTCTCCAGGAGGCATCCGAGGTCCGCAAGGCGCGGCTGATTGCACTCAGAAACAAAAAGGAAGGGCGTGCGGACGACGACACCGGGTGCGCACTGCACTTGGCTACCAAGCCCGTTTGCTGACGGTGTGCCGGGCAGTGGATCTGTGCTACTTAACCGAAACTTCAACCCCGAAACACGGACGCTGAGGAAACACACGCAAAATGCACGACTGATGGAAGACACCGTCGAAAAGGCCGTGCAAGGTATGGCAGAGATGGTCGTTGCGGAGGACGAACAGCGCAGAGCGCAGGAACTCGTGGGTAGCGGCACTCGACGACACGGCTTGGACTGAGCGCTTGCAGGATGTGTTCAGCATTGCGCCGAAGAAACCGAACTGGGATCTCAAGAGGGAAACGGAGAAAAAGCTCGCGAGACTCGAGCGAAAGACGCAGGAGGCGATCCACACGCTCATCAGTGAGTGTATGCAACGAGGCGTATGGACGTGGATATGACACAAGCGGGCAGGACAGCGACTAGCGGCACAAAAGGGACAGTCGGAGGACGTGGTGGGTGCGATGAATGCACAGGGGCGGGCGTTCGAGAACGAGGAAGAGGAGGAGGAGGAGGAGGAGGAGGAATAGCACTAGCACTGTCTCTGGCTGTATTTGGCATGGGATCGACCACCTGGCGAGTATTTAATGCGGTGTGATGTCGACATCCGCTGTAACGACATTTCCCCTCTTGTCTTCCTCCCAAATGGCCTCCGAGTCTGATCCCGCTCTCCGTCGCATCCCGTCCCTCGTATCGTATTGCCAGCGCAGTCAGTCCCGTCCCGTCCCTTCCCATACCCTTGTCGCTCATATACCTCCCCAGTCCTTTCCACTCATGCAGACGGTATGTCCCCCCTTTTCTCCCCGCGCTTGGCCTCATAGCTCCAATAGCCATATCCTGTCTTGGCGATGATGTACGGTATGATGTTATTAAACCCGTGCTCGAGTGCTGCTCTGCAGATACCCTGCTCCGCCTGGAGCAATCTTCTCCGGTCAGTCCCCCTCGCATCACCACACTCTCCTCTCTCATTCTCGACCCAGTATCTCGAACAAGAAACCTCAGGTACGTTGATACCCCCATTCCGTTTCCTTCCGTCACTGACTCTGTCCTCAGACCTCTGGCAGCGTCTATGCTTCCAATCCTACCCTCTACTTGCTAAGCAACTCACAAGGGATGACGATAAGCAACCGGAATCCTGGCGTGATCAGTACTTCGTATGTCCCCCCGCCGCATGGCTCCAAGATCGCCGCTTCACACATCCGCGCACAGCTTCTTCGCGAGGCTGAGGCCCACCGCCTTGAAGAAGTCGCCTCGAGGATTAGAAATCAGCGCATGGAGGAAGCAGAACGGAAGAAGGAACGAGAGGTCAAACTCACCGACAAGCTTCCCCCTACTAAGCGCGCGCGCTCTTCGTGTAAGTAAGCGTTGCCTTTGGCTGGTTCTGCTAGACTGACTGTCCTCCAGGGGGAGCGCCTAGCCAGCCCAAGACTCTGTTTCAAAAAACGAAACAGGAAGCGACTAAATTCAGTAGGTCCCTGTATGCACCTCGAGTTGGCCCACAAGTACCCCACGGCAAGATAAATCGCCCCACCATTGCCAGCTCACCCGTAATTTCGACGAAGAAATCTATCGATACGCAAATAACTGTTTCCATCACCCGACCCTCAGCTTCGGCCCCTCGTTTGGTTCCATCCACGAGCTCGTTAGATCCTGTTCCCCACAAGCGCCCTCTTTCACCGCCACAGCTTTCCCCACCCACTCTTCCCCCATCTCAAACTACCGAACTGCGCCCCTCCAAGCCGCCTTTACAGAAGAAAGATCCAATGGCATCACTATTTATGCCAAAACATCGGACTCTCTCACAGCGCCCTTCTCAAACCGGGAACAATCGCAGTGTGCCTGCTCGGTGACAGTGTGATTTTGTTCAGCATAGCCTCAACAAACGTACCATAGTACGATTGGCATCGAGTATCCATCCTCAAGAAGTAAGCGTTTGCCTCTGTTTTGTGGAACATCATGCAGCCGCGCATTGTTAGCTATGATATCCCTTTCTTTCTGTATTACTGTGATTGTATCGAGGAAGAGCAATAAATATCAATTTTTCTATATCCATTAGCTGACATTCCAAGTATTGTGTAGGCCGACAGTATCGTCCGTCCTGTGCTGAATCTCATTTAAAAAATTACCCACGGGTCGTCCGTGATATCCATTCGCTCCATTGATTTCCGCAGTTTTATGGCCAGCCGACACTCTATTTTTCACATGCTCAGCCCTTAGCGACTCGATATAGGCCAAATATGTTTCATCAACCCCCCCTGTGACATATTCGCCCGTGAAAACCGAGCAGTCAAAGGTTTTAATAGAGGGATTAAATTGGCGAACTGAGCCAATCAAGTCGGGAAGTTTCTGAAAGACGACGAGATCTGCGCCTATGGCGTCTGAGATCTCGTCCGTCGTCCGTCCATATGCGACGAGTTCTGAGCGCGAGGGCATGTCGATGCCATACACGTTGGAATACCTGCGTGCGGCGGATCAAAAATGCGGCCCATTGGAGAGAAATACTGGGATCTACCTTATTGGGGGAGCACAACTCGCGACGATGACTTTCTTTGCGCCAACGTCTTTTGCCATTTGAATTATCTCCTTGGAGGTCGTGCCTCGTACGATTGAGTCTGAAAGGATCATGCAGCCACCGTACGATATGGCTGACAGGATAGTGACGTACCGTCAACGAGTAAGACATTTTTATCAGCAAACTCGAGAGCCATCGCATTAAGCTTTTTTCTCACGTTCTTTCTCCTGGAATACCATCAGCATCGATGATTCGCTCAAGACAGAAAACGTGCCTCATTTGTTGTCCTGGCATGATGAACGTTCTGCCAACATACCGGTTTTTGATGAATCCCTCCCGATAAGGGAGCTGAAGCTTCTGTGCCAAGTTTAAGGCGGCGACACGTGACGTATCAGGCACCTAAATCAGAAGGTAAGTCGGATAGCTCAGAGTGACGCAACTGCGAACTAACCGGGATAACGACGTCTACGGTGATGTTCTTCTCCGACAACACCTTGCTGACTTCCTCTGCGAGTGCGTCCCCCATGGCCATTCGGCTCCGGTAGACGCTCACGCCATCCAACACTGAATCAGGTCGTGCAAAATAAACGTATTCAAAAATATCGGGCGCAAATGTTGCCGGTTCAGCAACGGCACGTCTTGAAACTTCTAAGCGGGTAATAATAACGGCTTCGCCTATGAAAAAGATCAGTATGTCACGAGTACTGGCGGAGATGCACACGCATACCAGGTCTGACATCCTGCCAGTCACTAAAACCACCAGCATCGGCCACTATACTCTCGCTTGCGAATAGCCAATCTTTGCCATTAGCGGCTTTCCGAGATGCCATCCCGACAGGTCGAATTCCATTCGGATCCCTAAAGGCGATGATCCCGAATCCTGCCAACATCGCAACACAAGCATAGGCACCCTTGCACTGTTTCATCAGGCCTCCGATAGCACTGAAAATATCTTCTTCATTTATTCGAAACTTGCCGGTTTGTTGAAGGTTGTCGGCAAAGATGTTCAGGAGCAGCTCGGAATCGGAGGAGGTGTTGATGTGCCGATGTGCTGTGGCGTCCATGTAGTGCAGCAACGTTGTGCTATCGATAAGATTCCCATTCTGTAGGACAAAATTACGTGGGGTTTGATGCATATGAAGGAGGACATTACATGTGCGAGTACGATACCATAGGGTGAATTAACGTAGAAAGGCTGAGCTTCGGCGTGGTTGGAGCTGCCAGCTGTGGGATATCGAACTTTTTGACCCCCAGGGATTAGATGTGAACTAGTGGTCGCGGGGAATCTCACCGTGCCCGACTCCCATCCCGCCGATCAATTTTCCAAGTGCCTTGTCGTCGAAAACGTCTCGGACCATCCCGTTCGCTTTGCATTGGTACAGGCGGCCCTTTGGACCGCAGGTGACGATGCCGCATGCATCCTGACCACGGTGCTGTAACAACGACAGGCCCTCGCAGATCTCGGGGGCGACATCCACAGTGGGGTCATGCAAGAGGAGGCCTAATATGCCACACACTAGGACGATTAAATTGTGAAGGTAAGTGGTTACAGTGAGACGCACTGGAGGATACGGGTGAGATGGAAGAGAGAGGAGAGATCAGTGGATGGGGCGTGTGCTTCTGGTCACCTTTAAACCGCCATCGGGAACCTACATCGTTCTTTTTCGTCCGTCGTCCGGGATCAGCTCGCGCCGCGGGCACCGCCGGATAAGCTCGAGCTCTATTACTTGCCCGTATGCCGTGCGGCTTCAGACACCGACCCCTCTCACACGGTTTGGACGCAATACGCGGTTGAACGCGGCTTCTATTCTCCAATACTACAATATCTCTGCAATACTACGGTAGGATATATGGGTTATGTGTTGTGTCGTTAGCGCATACAAATCGTGGGCTGCTGCCCGGGTAGTAATCGTCCATGTGCGGCCTTGGCGAGCGGATGCCACATGTAGCGATAAGATAGAAAATGTGTCTTCTAATTGTCGGAAAAAATGAGTGGAAGGATGAACTTCCAATGCAGGCAATGTTTTCATAAAGGTACCAGCAACGAGACGCAATCAAAGAACAAGCTTTCGGGGCTTTTCCCATTCATAATCTGGATTGCCGAAATGACCGTAGGACGCAGTGCGCAAGTAGATCGGCGTTTGGAGTTTCAGCTCACGAACTGTCAAGTATTAATGCAACGAACAGAAAGTAAAGACGTCAAGCTCACCCATGACTCCAGGTCGGAGGTCCCAGTTCTGTCGAATGATCGCGACAAGTTCCTCATTCGACTTCTTGCCAGTGCCATAAGTGTCGACGTAAATAGACAGGGGTTCCGCAACACCAATAGCATACGAGAGCTGTACGAGAGAACGACGAGCGAGACCAGCAGCGACAAGTGACTTGGCTAATTGGTCATTAGCATGAAACTCGATTCGAAGTAGTAAAATCTCGCACCGATCCAGCGAGCCGTGTAAGCGGCCGAGCGGTCGACCTTGGAGAAGTCCTTTCCAGAAAAGGCGCCTCCACCATGGGCTCC